>JAQBSW010002436.1:0-103550 GCA_029291075.1 Eudiplozoon nipponicum | reverse complement strand
TTCAAATTTATTTACGTTGCACCAATGAGAAAAAAGCAAATTGCCGTTTAACCACGTTTAACCACGTTTAACCAATAGTATGCAAGTACACATATTGCATGCTATTTAAGCACGGTAATTTACCATGCAAGTCAGTTGTGGCATTTGCCTTCTACCTGCTTCACGCGTGTGCGTTCTGTCGGCTGTCAATACGTGTGCGCTCTGTCGGCTGTCAATACCTACGCTGGTGATTTGATAGTTTCACCAACAACTAACTACATCCGTGACTCATCTTGTTGCGGGATACCGGAGAGACGAGCCAATTGAGTGCAGGACCTGCAGGACACCATACACAACGCGATCACAGCTCAACCACGGGAGCGACAACTCAACCAGAGTCCACCCAAGGCTCTAGGACATCTTCAACTCTGAAGACTTCAAGCGAACGCATTACCAGGCCCTCTTAAGGGCCCCCATATCAGTAACTAATCTCTATTCAGAGCACCTTAACCGAGTTTGTAACGTCGTACGGCATTTACTTGAAGCCGGGGCGTTTACAAAATTGGCGACCGCGCCAGGATATTGATTATTGTTCTGATTTTTTTGGTATAAATAAAATTGACTTCCTTTTTCATCTATTTGGGATAAAAATCGATTAAGATTTGCGTTTTATCTACCGTGATCGTGGCCATCTGTGAATTTTTTGGGTATATATATATATTCGCGGTTTGTGTTGGGGGATATAATAATAATAGATTGACATTTGTGTTTTCTTTACCCTGACCGTGGATTTCTGGGAAATTGTTGCGTATATATTCGTGGATTTGTTGAGATAATAATAACACATCGGCATCAAAGGCCAACGGGTCCTTTGTTCATCTTTTCTACGTACAAAACGGCACCGTACGTACTCAACAACTCAACTTCGGATTGTTGGAAACAGTGACTTCTTTGTTCTGCTCTTATTCAACCGTGGAAGCTGTTTGTGGGTAAGCGTTTCGTTAAAGTATATTTATATATTTTCATATTGCTTTTAATTTATGCTTTTAAGATCCCGTAAGATTGTTAAAATGTCAGGTCCAATTTTAGATATTGATGTTCCTGTTTGGGATGGAGATAGTGAGTTATTTTTTATGCGCGTAGACTCCGCTTTCTCCCCGTTTCCTGATTATGACAGTCATCAAAAACTGTCAAAGGTTTTTGCTAAACTACCTTCTGAATTGCAGCGACGGATTTATCCTAAGCTTGAGGCCATTAGGAAGCTACCTAATCCCATTTTGGGCCTACAAAACGAGGTAGAATCCTTGCTTGGACCCACTGAAACTGAGCAGATAATAAACAAATATGCGCAGTTAGATATGCCAAATCTTGGCCCCATAGAAATACTGAGGGAATTACGGAAACGTTGGTATAAAACCAACATTTCTGACCATGAGGCTAAGGTTGTTTTTATTAACAATCTTCCCCAAACATTAAAACTCTTTGCCAGACAGCTCCCCAACACTCTCTCTATAGATGACTTATCTGAGAGATGTGAGTTAGAATATAGGGTTTTGGAACCCAAAGTGAATCCATCATCCTTTTCTTCACCCCCGCAAGATGATAGAATCTCCTCCTTAGAGAGAACAGTGGCGAACATGGCCAAAGTTCTAGAAGGATTGGCCATTACCAAATCGGAGATAAATCATGTGAATGCTCGACCAAAATTCGTTTCCAAGTCAAATTATAATGGTAGGCGGCGATCGAGATCTCCGCAATCATTTAATAAATATGCTCCAAAGAACTGGTGTTATAACCACCAGAAGTTTTTTATGCTTGCCAAGTTTGTCTTTGTCGTTCCGAAGAATTTCCGAATGAGTGTCAATTTCCACAGCTGACGGAGAGGACAACAGACCGCAGGCACAAGGGTGCATCAGTATCGGGAAACGTCTGGCGCAGGAAGTAGAAGACCGTACTTTCTGCACATCAACGGCATCAACGGCGCGACAGGGAAGAAGCCAACTACAATCCGACATCCCTGTCGACTCTTTTCGTCCACGCCGAATTTTTCACATAGAGAACCAAACAGACAATGCCGGTCGCAATCACCAGCCTACTTGTTTGCATGACCCGGCCAAACAGCCAAACGAACTTCTGCACCTTCTTGATTTCAAAACTGGCGAAGAGTACATCGTAGACACAGGTGCGGCAGTCTCAGTTCTCAAAGGTGATTCAATGGCCGAGATGTCGCTAGGCGTTCTTCTCGCAACAGCTACAGGCGAGCCCATACCAACTTATGGCTGCCAATACCGCACACTCAACATAGGTCTACGACGTGAATTTTCCCACAACTTCATCATTGCCAAGGTCTCACATAATATAATAGGCCTTGATTTCCTTCTAAAATTTCGGCTCATTGTTGATCTTGCCAATCAAAAGATCATCGACCCCTCCACCGGACTTGAACAAAGCTTTTGGACACTTGCCTCCGAGCGTTTGGAGTTACAGGTCATTCAGCCAACCCCAGTGCATCATTCAGCAGAGATATCAGCAGCTCTTCGAAAATACAAATCGCTTTTCGATCTTAACAAATCCGATCTACGAGTCTCCAACACGATGCATCATATCGTCACAGAAGGACAACCTATTGCACTCAAGAAGCGACCACTGGCTCCTGCTAAGCTGAAAGCTGCCCAAGAAGAATTCTCAAGGCTTTTGGAAGAGGGAATCATCAGACCATCGAAAAGTTCATGGGCGTCACCACTGCACTTAGTCTCAAAATCAAACGGATCGTACAGAGCCTGTGGAGACTACCGTAAGCTAAATTCAGTGACAAAATCTGATGCATATCCTATTCCAAATATCAACACGTTACTTGAAAAACTCAACGGCAGCAATTTCTTCTCAGTGATTGACCTCAGACAAGCGTACCATCACATCCCGGTAGCACCAGAGGATATCGAGAAAACTGCTGTCATCACTCCATTTGGCCTTTTCGAATACCTTTACATGCCTTTTGGACTTAAGTGTGCTACTCAGACATTTCAAAGATTCATAGACAACATACTTCGCGACGACTCTGCTTATTGTATGTCATATCTCGATGACATTATGGTATTCAGTCCAGATCTAGAATCTCATGCGAAACATCTACGAAATGTCCTCTCACGCTTATCCAACCACGGACTCAAGATCAACTGTGACAAGACGCAGATTGCAACTTCATCCGTCGACTTCTTAGGGCATCGTATCACGGCCCAAGGTATTCAACCGTTGCCGTCAAAGACGAATTCAATCAAGAATATCAAGTCACCAAGGACTTTGAGCGATTTGCAGAAAATCCTGGGAGTACTAAACTATTATCGCAAGTTCCTTCCAGGCCTTTCAAAACAACTTTATCCTTTGTGCAGGCACCTGCGGAACCGAAAAGGACTTAGCAAGAATTCCATCATTGCTTGGTCATCCGAAGACGAGGAATTACTTCGACTTGCCATCAACTCGTTAGCAAATGCCACAATGCTAACGCATCCAGATTTCGAAAAGCCATTTCTACTCACGACAGATGCTTCTGAATTCGCTATTGGAGCCACTTTGGAACAAGAGATCGACGGAGTTCGGAAGCCTATCAGTTTCTACTCGCGTACTCTCCAACCAGTAGAAACGAGGTACGACACTTTCGGCCGAGAACTTCTCGCCATCCACGACGCAGTGCGCCATTTTATCAGCATCATTGGCAGTAGCAGATTTGTTGTTTTCACAGATCATGCACCACTAGTTAGCGCACTTCGAAACGCAACTTCATCTATCGCCAAGTACCCTGCCAGAGTGGAAAGACAGCTTTCTCGTCTAAGCGAATGGCAATTTGACGTCTTTCACGTCAAGGGCAAACAGAACTTCATTGCAGATGCCCTGTCCAGGCCAGACGTCTCTCTACAACCACCTTCGCCGTCACCATTCACTGTCAACTCCGTGGCACTCAGTGAACCTGCACTAACGCCAACTCTCCTGCGAACTGAACAACGCGGTGACATTCACATTCAAAGATCAATAGCCCGTCACCCAACCAAGTTCATATGCCGTCTGTGGGAAGGCTTACCAATTGTTTACTTCACGGGTACGCAGCCCAACAAGCCAGTTCTGCCGACCAGCCTTCAGAGGAAGGTTTTCGATTCAATTCACTCAATTTCTCACCCAGGAAGCCAAGCGACTGTCCGACTTCTTACAGATCGTTTCTGGGGTCACAGACTTAGGCAGAATGTTAAACGATGGGTCTCAGAGTGTGCTATTTGTCAGAAAAACAAGATCACACGACACACTCGTTCTAAGTTGCAACATTTTCGGTCTACTTCTCGCCTAGCCATCGTCCACATCGACATAGTTCATCTGACAAAGGTTCAAGGTTTCAGCTACCTTCTAACTATGATCGATAGATTTACACGGTGGCCTGCGGCATTACCTCTTGGCACCATTTCTGCAGACGAAGTAACTAACGGTTTTATCTCTGCATGGATATCCAATTACGGTGTTCCCAATGAGGTCATCACGGACAGAGGCACTTGCTTCTCATCTGATCGTTTCAAAACCACCTTGCGGTACATGGGATGCATCTTACGCCAGACGACTGCCTACCATCCCCAAGCTAATGGCATGGTAGAGAGAATGCATAGGGAACTCAAAGCAGCTTTAGCATCCTCGTCCATTAATGGCAACTGGGTCGATGCACTACCTTTAGTTCTGCTGGCCATGCGTTCTCGTACTCGAGAATCCATTAAAACGTCTGCGTCACAACTCTTGTATGGCATGGATCTACGCCTGCCTAGTCAGCTCCCACGTCTACTACCGGCACAAGATGACCCACAAGACGAAGCTACCCGCCTTCGACTTCATTTCGGTAACATGTCCGAACAGCAGCCGAGACACACGCCTCGTCCAGTCTTCGTTCACCCACAGCTCCACAGCTGCAAGAGAGTACTCGTTCGCAACAATAATGCTGTTGCACCACTACAACCCAAGTATCGCGGTCCTTACCCGATTTTACTAAAACAGCCAAAATACTTCATCATTATGCAAGGCGCTACACCGACATCAGTAAGCATAGACAGGTTAAAACCGTTTATCGAACCACCTGATCCTGAGAGCGTTCAACCTTCTACACACGTCTCAGGCTCCGTCTGCCCACAATCTCAACCTGCTTTGTATAACGCGTAATTAATTTTTTTTAAACATTAACATTAACTATAAAATTTTTTTTAACCTTTCGTTATTTTTCGTATTTGTCTCACGTGGCATAACCAGCTGTTCTTAGCTAACAATTGTGTAGCATTTTTGAACAGTTCTTTGGTATTATGCCATCTCTGAGGCAATGTTCGTGTACATATTTTTATGCAGTTACCTTTGATTTTAATGTATATATTTTTACATTATAATGTATTTCTCACACATGACATTACACTGCCTATTTTGGTATGACCAGCTACTTAGAGCTAACGCTTTCGTGTAGCAACACTAAGTAGTGATCAGCTTCATATCATGGTACAGGCCACTTTCAATGCATATCTCAACTTTATCTATTTCACAAAGACCACTCTACAAATGTCATGACCACAACGTCGAGCACTCTAGCTCCTTTGGTCGTATACAAACACATTGACAACGATCCAACCTGCTTAGGTTTTAACTTAAACCTGGCAAATTCAGAGGCGATTTACCTCGAAATCTTCACGCTGCGGCTCCAAAACTTACACTGCTCTATTTTGCCTCACGTGCTATGACCGTCCACTAGAGCTAACAATTTGTGTAGCAATTCCTAGTGGTTACCTGGCATCATATCATTGTTGAAGCAACCAACAAGCATATTTAAGCCCAGCACTTATGGTTCATCATATTTTTGCTTAACTTGGTTCGAACTCTGTCATGCATTTCTTATCTAGCCTCGCAGAGAGGAATATTTTTCTTTTTTTCAGAGAGGAAAGTGTTGTAACGACACAAATCAATCGCCGACATATTGCGTAAATTAAATTCAAATTTATTTACGTTGCACCAATGAGAAAAAAGCAAATTGCCGTTTAACCACGTTTAACCACGTTTAACCAATAGTATGCAAGTACACATATTGCATGCTATTTAAGCACGGTAATTTACCATGCAAGTCAGTTGTGGCATTTGCCTTCTACCTGCTTCACGCGTGTGCGTTCTGTCGGCTGTCAATACGTGTGCGCTCTGTCGGCTGTCAATACCTACGCTGGTGATTTGATAGTTTCACCAACAACTAACTACATCCGTGACTCATCTTGTTGCGGGATACCGGAGAGACGAGCCAATTGAGTGCAGGACCTGCAGGACACCATCCACAACGCGATCACAGCTCAACCACGGGAGCAAAAACTCAACCAGAGTCCACCCAAGGCTCTAGGACATCTTCAACTCTGAAGACTTCAAGCGAACGCATTACCCGGCCCTCTTAAGGGCCCCCATATCAGTAACTAATCTCTATTCAGAGCACCTTAACCGAGTTTGTAACGTCGTACGGCATTTACTTGAAGCCGGGGCGTTTACAAAATTGGCGACCGCGCCAGGATATTGATTATTTATCTGATTTTTTTTGGGTATAAATAAATTGACTTTCTTCTTCATTTGTTTGGGATAAATCGACTAACATTTGCGTTTTCTTTACCCTGATCCTGGTTTTTCTGGGAATTTTGTTGGGCATATATTCGTGAATTTGTGGTGTGAGCATAATAATAATTCATTGGCACTAAAGGCCAACGGGGCCTCTGTTCGTCTTCCCTAAAGGAAAATTTCAAATTTTGGAAGCAGTGTGTTATTCTTGCTGTTGAAAATAATAATTCATTGGCACTAAAGGCCAACGGGGCCTCTGTTCGTCTTCCCTACAGGACAATTTCAATTTTTGGAAGGAGTGACGCTGTTCTGTGTTGAAATAATAATACATTGTCATCAAAGGCCATCGGGGCCTCTGTTCGTTTTTTCCTTTTGTACTGGACAATATCAAGCAACAGTGGAAGCTGTTTGTGGGTAAGCGTTTCGTTATATATTTATACATTTATATATACATTTTCATATTGCTTATAAATTTATGCTTTTAAGATCCCGTAAGATTGTTAAAATGTCAGGTCCAATTTTAGATATTGATGTTCCTGTTTGGGATGGAGATAGTGAGTTATTTTTTATGCGCGTAGACTCCGCTTTCTCCCCGTTTCCTGATTATGACAGTCATCAAAAACTGTCAAAGGTTTTTGCTAAACTACCTTCTGAATTGCAGCGACGGATTTATCCTAAGCTTGAGGCCATTAGGAAGCTACCTAATCCCATTTTGGGCCTACAAAACGAGGTAGAATCCTTGCTTGGACCCACGGAAACTGAGCAGATAATAAACAAATATGCGCAGTTAGATATGCCAAATCTTGGCCCCATAGAAATACTGAGGGAATTACGGAAACGTTGGTATAAAACCAACATTTCTGACCATGAGGCTAAGGTTGTTTTTATTAACAATCTTCCCCAAACATTAAAACTCTTTGCCAGACAGCTCCCCAACACTCTCTCTATAGATGACTTATCTGAGAGATGTGAGTTAGAATATAGGGTTTTGGAACCCAAAGTGAATCCATCATCCTTTTCTTCACCCCCGCAAGATGATAGAATCTCCTCCTTAGAGAGAACAGTGGCGAACATGGCCAAAGTTCTAGAAGGATTGGCCATTACCAAATCGGAGATAAATCATGTGAATGCTCGACCAAAATTCGTTTCCAAGTCAAATTATAATGGTAGGCGGCGATCGAGATCTCCGCAATCATTTAATAAATATGCCCAAAGAACTGGTGTTATAACCACCAGAAGTTTTTTTATGCTTGCCAAGTTTGTCTTTGTCGTTCCGAAGAATTTCCGAATGAGTGTCAATTTCCACAGCTGACGGAGAGGACAACAGACCGCAGGCACAAGGGTGCATCAGTATCGGGAAACGTCTGGCGCAGGAAGTAGAAGACCGTACTTTCTGCACATCAACGGCATCAACGGCGCTACAGGGAAGAAGCCAACTACAATCCGACATCCCTGTCGACTCTTTTCGTCCACGCCGAATTTTTCACATAGAGAACCAAACAGACAATGCCGGTCGCTATCACCAGCCTACTTGTTTGCATGACCCGGCCAAACAGCCAAACGAACTTCTGCACCTTCTTGATTTCAAAACTGGCGAAGAGTACATCGTAGACACAGGTGCGGCAGTCTCAGTTCTCAAAGGTGATTCAATGGCCGAGATGTCGCTAGGCGTTCTTCTCGCAACAGCTACAGGCGAGCCCATACCAACTTATGGCTGCCAATACCGCACACTCAACATAGGTCTACGACGTGAATTTTCCCACAACTTCATCATTGCCAAGGTCTCACATAATATAATAGGCCTTGATTTCCTTCTAAAATTTCGGCTCATTGTTGATCTTGCCAATCAAAAGATCATCGACCCCTCCACCGGACTTGAACAAAGCTTTTGGACACTTGCCTCCGAGCGTTTGGAGTTACAGGTCATTCAGCCAACCCCAGTGCATCATTCAGCAGAGATATCAGCAGCTCTTCGAAAATACAAATCGCTTTTCGATCTTAACAAGTCCGATCTACGAGTCTCCAACACGATGCATCATATCGTCACAGAAGGACAACCTATTGCACTCAAGAAGCGACCACTGGCTCCTGCTAAGCTGAAAGCTGCCCAAGAAGAATTCTCAAGGCTTTTGGAAGAGGGAATCATCAGACCATCGGAAAGTTCATGGGCGTCACCACTGCACTTAGTCTCAAAATCAAACGGATCGTACAGAGCCTGTGGAGACTACCGTAAGCTAAATTCAGTGACAAAATCTGATGCATATCCTATTCCAAATATCAACACATTACTTGAAAAACTCAACGGCAGCAATTTCTTCTCAGTAATTGACCTTAGACAAGCCTACCATCACATCCCGGTAGCACCAGAGGATATCGAGAAAACTGCTGTCATCACTCCATTTGGCCTTTTCGAATACCTTTACATGCCTTTTGGACTTAAGTGTGCTACACAGACATTTCAAAGATTCATGGACAACATACTTCGCGACGACTCTGCTTATTGTATGTCATATCTCGATGACATTATGGTATTCAGTCCAGATCTAGAATCTCATGCGAAACATCTACGAAATGTCCTCTCACGCTTATCCAACCACGGACTCAAGATCAACTGTGACAAGACGCAGATTGCAACTTCATCCGTCGACTTCTTAGGGCATCGTATCACGGCCCAAGGTATTCAACCGTTGCCGTCAAAGACGAATTCAATCAAGAATATCAAGTCACCAAGGACTTTGAGCGATTTGCAGAAAATCCTGGGAGTACTAAACTATTATCGCAAGTTCCTTCCAGGCCTTTCAAAACAACTTTATCCTTTGTGCAGGCACCTGCGGAACCGAAAAGGACTTAGCAAGAATTCCATCATTGCTTGGTCATCCGAAGACGAGGAATTACTTCGACTTGCCATCAACTCGTTAGCAAATGCCACAATGCTAACGCATCCAGATTTTGAAAAGCCATTTCTACTCACGACAGATGCTTCTGAATTCGCTATTGGAGCCACTTTGGAACAAGAGATCGACGGAGTTCGGAAGCCTATCAGTTTCTACTCGCGTACTCTCCAACCAGTAGAAACGAGGTACGACACTTTCGGCCGAGAACTTCTCGCCATCCACGACGCAGTGCGCCATTTTATCAGCATCATTGGCAGTAGCAGATTTGTTGTTTTCACAGATCATGCACCACTAGTTAGCGCACTTCGAAACGCAACTTCATCTATCGCCAAGTACCCTGCCAGAGTGGAAAGACAGCTTTCTCGTCTAAGCGAATGGCAATTTGACGTCTTTCACGTCAAGGGCAAACAGAACTTCATTGCAGATGCCCTGTCCAGGCCAGACGTCTCTCTACAACCACCTTCGCCGTCACCATTCACTGTCAACTCCGTGGCACTCAGTGAACCTGCACTAACGCCAACTCTCCTGCGAACTGAACAACGCGGTGACATTCACATTCAAAGATCAATAGCCCGTCACCCAACCAAGTTCATATGCCGTCTGTGGGAAGGCTTACCAATTGTTTACTTCACGGGTACGCAGCCCAACAAGCCAGTTCTGCCGACCAGCCTTCAGAGGAAGGTTTTCGATTCAATTCACTCAATTTCTCACCCAGGAAGCCAAGCGACTGTCCGACTTCTTACAGATCGTTTCTGGGGTCACAGACTTAGGCAGAATGTTAAACGATGGGTCTCAGAGTGTGCAATTTGTCAGAAAAACAAGATCACACGACACACTCGTTCTAAGTTGCAACATTTTCGGTCTACTTCTCGCCTAGCCATCGTCCACATCGACATAGTTCATCTGACAAAGGTTCAAGGTTTCAGCTACCTTCTAACTATGATCGATAGATTTACACGGTGGCCTGTGGCATTACCTCTTGGCACCATTTCTGCAGACGAAGTAACTAACGGTTTTATCTCTGCATGGATATCCAATTACGGTGTTCCCAATGAGGTCATCACGGACAGAGGCACTTGCTTCTCATCTGATCGTTTCAAAACCACCTTGCGGTACATGGGATGCATCTTACGCCAGACGACTGCCTACCATCCCCAAGCTAATGGCATGGTAGAGAGAATGCATAGGGAACTCAAAGCAGCTTTAGCATCCTCGTCCATTAATGGCAACTGGGTCGATGCACTACCTTTAGTTCTGCTGGCCATGCGTTCTCGTACTCGAGAATCCATTAAAACGTCTGCGTCACAACTCTTGTATGGCATGGATCTACGCCTGCCTAGTCAGCTCCCACGTCTACTACCGGCACAAGATGACCCACAAAACGAAGCTACCCGCCTTCGACTTCATTTCGGTAACATGTCCGAACAGCAGCCGAGACACACGCCTCGTCCAGTCTTCGTTCACCCACAGCTCCACAGCTGCAAGAGAGTACTCGTTCGCAACAATAATGCTGTTGCACCACTACAACCCAAGTATCGCGGTCCTTACCCAATTTTACTAAGACAGCCAAAATACTTCATCATTATGCAAGGCGCTACACCGACATCAGTAAGCATAGACAGGTTAAAACCGTTTATCGAACCACCTGATCCTGAGAGCGTTCAACCTTCTACACACGTCTCAGGCTCCGTCTGCCCACAATCTCAATAACCTGCTTTGTATAACGCGTAATTAATTTTTTTTAAACATTAACATTAACTATAAATTTTTTTAACCTTTCGTTATTTTTAGTATTTGTCTCACGTGGCATAACCAGCTGTTCTTAGCTAACAATTGTGTAGCATTTTTGAACAGTTCTTTGGTATTATGCCATCTCTGAGGCAATGTTCGTGTACATATTTTTATGCAATTACCTTTGATTTTAATGTATATATTTTTACATTATAATGTATTTCTCACACATGACATTACACTGCCTATTTTGGTATGACCAGCTACTTAGAGCTAACGCTTTCGTGTAGCAACACTAAGTAGTGATCAGCTTCATATCATGGTACAGGCCACTTTCAATGCATATCTCAACTTTATCTATTTCACAAAGACCACTCTACAAATGCCATGACCACAACGTCGAGCACTTTAGCTCCTTTGGTCGTATACAAACACTGACAACGATCCAACCTGCTTAGGTTTTTATCTTAAACCTGGCAAATTCAGAGGCGATTTACCTCGAAATCTTCACGCTGCGGCTCCAAAAACTTACACTGCTCTATTTTGCCTCACGTGCTATGACCGTCCACTAGAGCTAACAATTTGTGTAGCAATTCCTAGTGGTTACCTGGCATCATATCATTGTTGAAGCAACCAACAAGCATATTTAAGCCCAGCACTTATGGTTCATCATATTTTTGCTTAACTTGGTTCGAACTCTGTCATGCATTTCTTATCTAGCCTCGCAGAGAGGAATATTTTTTTCTTTTTTTTTCAGAGAGGAAAGTGTTGTAACGACACAAATCAATCGCCGACATATTGCGTAAATTAAATTCAAATTTATTTACGTTGCACCAATGAGAAAAAAGCAAATTGCCGTTTAACCACGTCTAACCACGTTTAACCAATAGTATGCAAGTACACATATTGCATGCTATTTAAGCACGGTAATTTACCATGCAAGTCAGTTGTGGCATTTGCCTTCTACCTGCTTCACGCGTGTGCGTTCTGTCGGCTGTCAATACGTGTGCGCTCTGTCGGCTGTCAATACCTACGCTGGTGATTTGATGGTTTCACCAACAACTAACTACATCCGTGACTCATCTTGTTGCGGGATACCGGAGAGACGAGCCAATTGAGTGCAGGACCTGCAGGACACCATCCACAACGCGATCACAGCTCAACCACGGGAGCAACAACTCAACCAGAGTCCACCCAAGGCTCTAGGACATCTTCAACTCTGAAGACTTCAAGAGAACGCATTACCCGGCCCTCTTAAGGGCCCCCATATCAGTAACTAATCTCTATTCAGAGCACCTTAACCGAGTTTGTAACGTCGTACGGCATTTACTTGAAGCCGGGGCGTTTATACTATCATAAGACAGGTGTGTGTGTGTGTATGTATTATCGATTGCGATACTTTCACCTACAAAGAAAAAATAAAATAAGTACATCTTGTGCTTTTTGAATTTAGTAATCAAAAAGAACATCTAAAATAAAGTTTGCCGACAAACCATTATACTAAATATTTTAAGCTTATTTTTTACAATCTATGTTGTATATTTGTTTTAACATATTTGTGCTTGTACAAAATGTCAGCTTTAATAGAGGATATATTTGATGTTAAAGATGTGGATAAGGACGGGAAGAAATTTGACAAAGTTTCTCGACTATTTTGCGAAAGTGAATCTTTTAAAATGGGGCTCATTTTGGATATAAACGCCACAATTTATCCTGTAACTAAAGGAGACAAATTCCGAATGGTACTTACAAAAACTGTACTTAATGAACTGAATAAGGATGCAGATGACGACGATGAAGATGACGCTGCAGAGGAAACAGAGGAGAGACTAGCTAACAGTAAAATAAGGGAGTTTGACTATGTTTGTTATGGCAAAATTTATCGTATTGAGGCACATGAAAGTGGAGCAGATGCTTGTCGCCTGTCGTGCTACGTATCGTTTGGAGGATTATTGATGCAGTTAACTGGAGATGCTAGCAATCTTCAAGGATTTCGTGTTGGAAAACACCTTTATCTTATGATGAAAAAGCTTGCATTTTAAATTAATCAGAACAAGCTGTATATATTTGTACATATTTTAACAACTTGCTTCTAATACTAAGCTGAATTACATATCTTGAAGTTGTCGTTGTAAGAAAGATTTTGGACTATAACCGCCTATCGCATACTGAAATTTCAGTGATTGCTACTCGAATAAATCAGAAAGGTGTTAAATGATCTGAATTTAAATATTTGCATATTTGGCAAGAGAAAAAGCTCGTTTTAGTGTATTCAAACGTGGCTATATATTTTGCTTGAATATATCCGTATATAGCAATAAGATAATATCTGCGTCCCAATCAGAATAATTGGAATTTTTCATTTTTTTCGAGAGAAAAAATTCGAATTTCTGATAGACGAAATAACATGAGATTTATTAGTGTAAATTATTCCGCAGTAATTAATACAATTGAACAAACATTGATTATGCAGGTGGTGGCAACTGCTCCTTAATTCAAGCTCGCAAACATGATTTAAACAATAATAATTAATGATTGTAAGTAATAAACAGAAATAGTGAATAGGTAGCATTGGAATGGCCATATGTGACGTTTGAGGTCTGAGGCAAGTTGTCTAATGATGATGCTAGGCAAGAAAAGACTTAACGCTCCGAAATTAGTTTAAAGTCTAGGAATAGAAAGATTATTACGGGTGAAGAAGGATCCAAGTGCGCTTCTAATCAGAGTTCTCGCATATGAATTTGTTAAAGAAATGTATGTGAACCGCCTTATTAAACACGTGCTGTGGTACGTGTTTAGTTTCCGTAGATAGTCTTACATATACTTGTGGCTTTGGAAAAGAGTATGAATTAAACAGGACATAACCTACATCATTTTGAAATTACGTAACCATACACAAAATTCAACCGATATCCTCATAAATTTCTATTTCTCCTGTTCATAGCTATTGTACGTTCTACGTGTCGAAGACGTATTTTGTAACTTAATATCATTTAAAAGATATTTTGTGCGCGTTTCGGTCTTGCAAAATTATCTAACTGTTGCTGTTCCCAACAAAGTTTGTATGGTTAATATCAATATATCTGTGGTTAGAAATGCTTTTTCTCTCACTTTCGAGTATCTTGAGTCGGAAAATCATTTGACGTAATATGAACAATTACTACGGTGTATGAGAAATTTCCTTAAGTCAGCTTTATTTTAAAATTTGACTAACTGGTATGTGCACTCTGTCGTCATATCTTGATGGTCTTGCGTCAAGTAAGGTTGGGTTTATTAATAACCATTTATCTTTCCAGCGAAATTTTATTTCGTACGATTTTATATTTACGTGTCTATTTGTAAATCTGAAGTATTATGGATGTAATAAAATGTAGTTTTTATGTTTACATCAAATTTAACAATGGACAGTAATTTCGGAAAAGTGTATAAAATTAGAAAAATTAAATTAAATTAGAAGGATAACAAATTTATTTGGCAACAAAGGCCAACAGGCCCAAAGATTGAAATGAGGTACAAATAAAAAGTAGGATATGTAAAGTTGAATGTAATTGTGCCTAGAAAAGTATGTAACCATAAGGGAGGAGGGAGTTGAGAAAGAGAAAGCCTTTCATCAAATTCGTAATAGATCGTTCTGATGGAATGGAGATTCCATTGGACTAGGAAGGATCGACTAGATAGAAGAGTCTGCACGCCAGTGTCGCGTTCATGGATCATTGCCTTCAGTTGAGCGTGTTTGCGGCTGAGGGAAAGCGTGGAGGAACCAGCGTCCGATAACTGCTAGATGGTCCAGCAGGCTTTTTGAGTTTCCGATTGTTTGTTGAAACAAAGAGAAGAGATTTAGTAGAGCAGTTTGTGGCATAGCCATCAATATTTGAATGCGGTAGAATGAAAACGAGAATAGAAATGGTATCGGTGAGTCCTTATTAGAGTTTGAGAATCAGCCGCGAATGGCTGAAAGGGGGGCTAGCCAGAAGAGACTTCACGCTCCGAAACTGGATAATAGCCTTGGGATAGAAATAAGTGTTATGGGTTAAGAAGGATCCAGTTTCGCTTCCATTAAAATGTCTCTCATAGGAACTTGTTAAAGAAGAGATTGTGAGCCGCCTTTCTAAATTCGTGATGGGATAGAAGCTTTATTTTCGCGGGAAGAGCGTTTAGTACACTTGTGGCTTTGGAATAGAGATATATTTTATTAAATATAATGAGAATGTGGTTAGATTGGATCGAAGAGTTTCTACGGCGTGTAGCATAGTATGGACTTGGGTGAGCGAAGTTTGATAGTGATAGGCTAGCTGTGATCTTATGAACGAAAGAAATGACTCGTAAGTGACGGGTGAACCAAAGCGGAAGAAGGTTAGCCAGAAGTAGGCGTTCCCGATAATTCTGGCTGTGAGGGAAGACTCGCTCTGGAAGAAATCTGTTCGATGGCGTAAGAGGAGGCTAGAGTGAGGGGGCAATAAATGTGATCTAAATACTTTTAGACTTTGCGCACAACAAGCTTTAAACATATATAATTGGACCTGATTTCCAGAAAACTTTATCGTTGTTATTTAGTCAGCCTAAGCGTTTACACCTAGTCGGTTTAAGAAGATATTATTTCTTTCAATCTTTTTGTTTAATCCTGTTCTTCTTTCAGGATTTTTATTATTCGAGTTGAAAGCATGTTTTAATTATTTTTCACGTTATGTACACGTCTACTTCTTCTGTCCTGAATAAAATGAACTCTCTTTGGTATGAGAATTAGGACTGTCAATACGATTATTATGTGTTGGCGATTAGAGTTCCACACTGTTGATAAAGGCATACTCTCGGGAATCGGGACTCACGTAGATTTTCATGACAATTGATCACTGAAGTGTTCATCTCCCCTATCAAGACGACATTATATTGGTAATTTGATTGCAGTTGCTATCTTTTATTGTTCCGCCAATTATTAACTTTCTCGGATCTGTTGCGCATACAAGTTTGAAAAAGCATCAGTTATTACCTGATGCGAGCGGTTCTTCCATCTCTTCGGCCCTTCTACTTCAAGATCAAATTTTAAACAGCTTCAATTTACGTCTTACAACTCTACGAGTATTATTATAAGCCCAGCTAGCAGGAATTGGCGCTCAGATCCGGGAATCTCCAGAAATTTTACAGGGCTCTTCTTAATAATGGAGAATTGGAGGTCGATAGAGTGTGCCTGTCAACACTAAGGTCGTCAATAATTTGTCGTGAATAAAGGCGAGCTTGTTGAGCAGTGCGTTATCTTGAAGTCAATGCCAGATTATCAAGTTCATTAAAACGTTTGTTCAGTCTGTTTGAAATCCGTAAATGTTGGGAAGATGTTACGACGGCTAGGCGTGTAGATAATGCGTCATTGACTTTTTGAAACCAGGAAGATATGTTGTCAGGTGTCATTATTTAATTCCATTCTATGGCACCGCAAATTATATTGATTGTATCCTAGTTAATGTAACGCCTGGTCGTTTGAATGGTCTCCTTTGAAGCTGAGGATGAGAAATAAACGAGTTAGGATACTTGGCTTGTGATTGAGATAGTCTTTGGTCTAATGTCGTCAGGTGGAAGACTAACGATTTAGAGGTAGCCAGGCGCTTGGAAAATGGAGAGAACCGGACATATGCGGTTAATTCGCCAATGCGGCCAACAGCGCTACCACTTAAAACAAAGGTATAACCATTGATCATTATTGCGCACAATGAAGGATGGCCACTTTTCAAGCAGTTGTCTTGTTCACTCTGTCGTCATATCTTGATGGTCTTGCGTCAAGTAAGGTTGGGTTTATTAATAACCATTTATCTTTCCAGCGAAATTTTATTTCGTACGATTTTATATTTACGTGTCTATTTGTAAATCTGAAATATTATGGATGTAATAAAATGTAGTTTTTATGTTTACATCAAATTTAACAATGGACAGTACTTTCGGAAAAGTGTATAAAATTAGAAAAATTAAATTAAATTAGAAGGATAACAAATTTATTTGGCAACAAAGGCCAACAGGCCCAAAGATTGAAATGAGGTACAAATAAAAAGTAGGATATGTAAAGTTGAATGTAATTGCGCTACCACTTAAAAGAAAGGTATAACCATTGATCATTATTGCGCACAATGAAGGATGGCCACTTTTCAAGCAGTTGTCTTGTTCATTCAATGATAGTGATTCTCGTAGATAATTGATTTTTGTAGGAGCGCGAACATGGTCCGACAAAAGTGAAAGATCTCTTGTTGATAAGGAGCGAATTCTTGTCAATCCTATAAATTTAGTGCAATTTCTTGTTTGTGGATTTTGGGCGTATTAAAAATGTTGCGAAAGCTAGAGTAGCTTTCTCGAACCTTCGTCATTTATGGAGAAACGCGAATATTTCACTTTACCTTAAAGGTCGTGTTTACAATGCATCTGTACGCGCAGTCTTACTATACGCTAGTGAAACTTAGTCTCTTAGAGTTGATGATCTGAGACGCTTACAGGCATTCGATCATCATTGTTTGAGAAGTATAGCACATGTCGGTTACCAACAACGAATAACTAACGTTGACATCCCAAGACGTATGTTTGGATCTGACAATAAGTGCTCGTCTTTAGAAAAGCAAATAAGGCTCCATCAACTTCGTTGGCTCGGTCACGTTTTGCGTATGCCCTCATTCCGATTGCCCAATAGAGCTCTGTTCTCTCATCCAGCACCAAATTGGCGTAAGAAACAAGGTGGGCAGATTTTGACATGGCAGAAACAATTAAAGTCATTTACATCCAAATTGGGTAGTATAGGATCCACTCGTCTGCCGGGATGGGGTCCTCGTGCACATCACAGTTCTTGGTTAGAAACCCTTAGCGATATGGCAGCGAATCGAGCTCAGTGGCGATCTTGTTGCAGTTGTATAGTAGAATCATCTTCGTAACTTTCTTTTCTTAGTAGGGCAAAGTTAGCTGCGAGGTTCGGTTTGTTTAAGACGTGATACGGGGAAATCCGCAAGGAAGCTGTGTTGCTGATGTCGCCTTCCCGAATGCTAACTTGGCCATAATGGTGTTGTGGAGAGGTTTAGTTTGCCTCATTTCTGTGAGTTATCCTGATAAATTTACTCATAGTAGCAAGGTTTTCCTTCTCTCTCTACCCCTCTCCCTCTCTCGTAAATCTCAGTAATAATTTATCTAAATTCACTTATATACTTTTTTCACTCCTTATGGTTATATGGCAGTGAAACATTAGTCACTTGACTTTTGTGTGGCTGGAAATGATGCTGATGATGCGAAGAAGGTACAGGGCCCGTAACACTGGACAAGCTGAGTACGCAGGTAGTGTGTTAATATCACTGCAGGGCAAAGAATGTGCTATGGAGACGTTTCAGTTGTCATGAAGGTCGGTATCAAGATTAGATACACAAACTATATCTAGAACTCCACCGGACACTGAGTCGCAATATTTTATTGCTACGAGCGCTAATCTAGTTATCTTGTTTATTTTATAGGGTGTATTAGGATTTTCCAAAGTTGTCACGATAATTTTTGAGAACGCCGATTTCAGGGTATCACAGGGGTAAAGTGTAAGTGCCATTTCTGAAATCAGTGATACACAACGGAGTCGGCTGAGACGTTGAGGCATAGCAAAAGTTGGCCAAGTAGAGCCAGTGTACCCGCAGTTATGATCGGTTGAAAGAGATAGCCGCTCAAAGACTGACGGATTTAACAACACAGCAATTACTCTTAGTAATTATTTATTAACAAAGAAGTCTATTTTTTCTGCACCTATTTAACAAACTGTAATCCACCTAGCTGATTATCTAAATTATGTAATTACTCCAACTCCTCAACCCCATGATCCCAAATTACGAAAATATAATCCATATATATATATATATATATATCTATATATCGCGAAGGAACTTTACGTTTTAAATCTTCTAAAAATTCACAATTCACCTTTGTGGATTACCCTGTTTATGGATCTTTGTGTTGGTGAAAACCATGCTAGCCAACATGTGATGGTTGCACTCCTTAAACTTTTAAATATCATTTTAAAGCAAACTACGACGTGTAATCGATAATGACGTTCAACCAATACAGGACTATGAAAATACAGTTGTGTATTAGGTGTCGCGCACCTAGTAATAAATTAATTCAAATATTACCAGAAGGAAAAACCAAAGGCGGCATGAACGGAACGTATATTACCGTGCACATTCGTTTCGTGCTTACTGGAAGCCGGTATTACACCCTTTACCCATTATATATTTTGGTGGGTAATGTGGGAAAATAGGATGTTACAGTCTCTTATACGAATGTGTAAACATGCATTATTGAAGCTAACTTCTTATAATGTCTTCGACAGTGCGACTTCATATATACTATATACCAAGCCTGTAAAGTGTACCAAAACTATGACTATTGTGTCAGAAACTGATACCAACATTAGGGTTGTCGAAAGGATACATAGTGCCAACACTATGGCAACAAAACGTGTAATTGATAGCGACGTTCAACCAATACAAGACTATAAAAATAAAGGTTATAAGGCCAATGAAAAATACCTCAAATATTAACACTTTAAAAGTTAACGTAATGCATAATTACTGTAGGTTTAAATTACCATGTCAGTTAAGTAATTATAGTAAGGATAATAAAAAATATTTGTTTGGCAACAAAGGTTATATGGCTCGATAATTGAAAAGATCAACGTATAACTTCAAATTAGGAGTATGTATAGTTAAGTGAAATAGTGAATAGCAAATGTTTATGGATAAAGATAACGGTGTGACTGATAGGAGTTGATCTGCTGTCTTCCGTTGCGCGAATATAGCGAGCCTTGTGTTAACATAAACCCAAGTTTGGCAAACGACGGGTTTTATTATAAGCTGAGAAATGGTAAGTACCGAATAGTGACGGTAATATCTAGTAGTCGTATCCTCCTGAGCTTCCGCTAGAATAGCTAAAATAGAACGAAGGGCTTTAGTAGGGTAGTTAGTGTTTATTATTAGACACATGCAAGCAGTAAATATTTGGGTGGCCGCTTCGATGTTTTCAGTCTATCGAGATGCCTTATGTGGAGACAAGACGGGAAGAACCTTAGCGTCCGAAAACATGAATAGAGGCTAGAAATAAATATATTGTCAAAAAAGAGTGTTATGGGTACTGAAGAAGCAAGTTCATCCATTCAGTATTCTTAAAAATGATTTTTAAACTTAATTTAAAATTTCGAACAATCAAGAAATAATAATAGTAAAATTTTATTATGCAACAAAGACATTCTGACCGGACGTAAATTTAAAGCAAGTACACAAATATTCAACACAAAACTGGAAGTTGAACATGTGTTTATGTTCTCTTTGAACGAGTTTTATGTCATTGTAATTTTTTTGTGAGAAAAAGGAGGCATCGAAGGAATATATAAAGTTTTGAAATGTAAAGTAGCAGTGTTCATCTGGACTAGAAGATTAATGATTATGGTCTTATTTTGGGTCTGTATCATTCTACTGACTTTCATATGATAACAGCATTCCAGTTCATCTTAACAGTTGAGGCATACAACTTTCTGTGTAGAGGCTGCTACAATTTTTTTACCTGATTTTCGGATTGCGTACCGAATTGTTTGAATCCACTGTCTTCATGATTTCGCCAAATATTTCTATCTCCGGGTATGGAGATCTTTTTCAATGGCAAGCACATCACCCACTAAGTTGACAATCAATATATGAACGATGTAGAAAACATCACACAATTTGGTAGAAGTTGAGCACTCCTATATGAATAGATCGACCCCACTCAGGATAGTTGCGTCTCAGCCCCTGATCAGATCCTGTCCCCTTCCACCCCACCAACGCCGCTCCAGAGCGTCCCCTCGAGCCCAGATATCTCGCCTCCTTGCTTTCAAATCCTCCAATTACCTCACCCACCCGACAAAAGTGGGACAAAGGAGATCCAGTTCGACGCTGACCACTCCATTCTCGTCAACGAGCGGTCAGTCACCCTCATCAGCCCTCGATCTCGCTCCAGCCGCCGCTCGCTTCTCCTCCCCGGTCTAACTTCCTTCCTACATATCACTCTTAGCAATTCTTAACAATTGTAGATCGCTTACGCCCAAAATCCATGAACTGCGAGCATTTCTATCATTTAACGAGCTATACATATGCTTTCATGTTGAAACATGGCTGTCCCTATCCATACACTGCGATGACCTTTTCCTCAGCCATGGTTACACTTTCTTTCGTTGTGGCAGAACTGTCAGTCGTGGGAGTGGGCTGGCTGCCTATGTCTGATCATCTCTCATGCCCAAACGTTTGTTTACATCGAACTCACTAGGGTTAGAATTTTTCTCGTTTCAGCTACTGATTCTTATCCAAGGTATATCTACCTGTGTTGTCTACAGACCCCCCAATCTGTCAATAATCGACGACACTCGCGGGGTTCAACTTTTGTCCACTTTTTTCTCTCAGCACCGATCGTTTCGTCGTTGTGTCCGACCTTAACTTCCGAATGGTAAACTGGAAACATCTAACTTCTGACAGTCACCCGCTGCTTCGAATTTTCGCGGATAACCTACTAAATCAATTCGTGCATTTCCCTACCAACTGGAAAGAGTTTCGCCGACTCTATGACGCCGTTAACTGGAGGTATCTCTTCCTCCAAAACAAACTCTCCACATGCTTTTCCGAAGTTCATAACATCTTATCCTCCCACTTTAATTCTGCCACCTCTATCCAAAACATACATGCGACGAAAAAATTGAACACCTTGTTTAAAGCACGCGAGAACCGTGAACGCAACTCTAGATTACGCACAACATCACTTGCACGCGCTCTCGCTCTTCGACGTATCGATGAGCACATTAAGCTGGTAATAAACAAATAAGCGCTCAACATCGAAAGACGCATCCGCACAGCGCCCATCTCTCGGATAAAGTTCGCAGTCATCAAACACCAATTGCTACAAAAGCCCAAAACCTCATATATTAACTTCTCTCGGTCGGACGACTCCTGCTTTGCCGACGATTATTTAAATTATCTCCTCGACTCCTTTTCCACTCCCACTCCGCCTGCTGAGATGCTTGACAACGGAGACGCTGAGAACCTACGTTGGTTCATTATTTCGCCGGTCTCCGTCGTTCAAGCAATCAAAGACAAAATCTAAACACCAATTTGATCAGTACGGTGTCTCGGTCAGCATGATTGCACTTCTTCGGCTGGAATTTCTTCTCGCTGCTCGCCGATGTTATCCACTGATGCCTTGAAACTACCTATCTTTCCCCAGAACGGCTTAATTCGACTATCTCTCCTATCCCAAAAAATGGTACATCGTCAATCTCCTGATTCAAAGATCTCTGTCCTATTACTATCGTCCATTGATTCACTAAAATTTTAGACAGGATCTTGTATAATTTAATCTACACTTTCATCAAGTCTCGAGATAACTTCTGCCTCCCCGACGATCAACATGGCTTCCTGAATGGCCGCTCTTCTTCCACCAACTTAGTCAGTGTCCTTGATCACTTTTACTCCTCTATCTCTAAAGATCATGAATGCATTCTCCTCTTCCTAGATGTTTCCAAGGCCTTTGATTTACTGTCGTTCTCGGCAATTGAATCCGCTTTGTTAAGCAGTGCTATTAGCGGCAAAGTCTTCAATCTTATCAGTCATTATCTCCGACACCGTTACACAACTGTAAAAGTCGGAAATAGTCACTCGAGGTCAGCCCTTATCCGATATGAAGCTCCCCCAGGGCTCTGTACTTGGTCCTATATTATTCAACCTAATACTCGCTCTATTGCAGGTAGAGGACAGCCTATTCTAGCTGTTCAAATATGCAGATAACATGGCAATTGTATTCAGCAACCCCACAGCATCCAACTCCTCCCTACCTCTTATCACTCAGCTGTTATCTGCGTTATACTCGCAGCATATTATAATCGGTCTTAAATTGAACTCCAATAAGATTCGTTTGATGAAACTTACCTCTGACCCATAACGTTCTCTCCAAGATATAAGTTGTCCCTTGATATTGAATTAATTGACTCGGCCAAGCACCTTGGTATCTATTTTTCTAAATCGCTAGACTTCTCCCCACACCTTCAATATACTACCTCCAAACTCATTAAGTGGGCCCGTTTAATCTCTTTATTTATTTATCTGTTACTCCTTCTCAGTCTGTTATCTGGCTTCGACAAATTCCGGTGCCTCCGCAACACTTGCAATATAAAATCTCTGTATTTTTCGAAGTTATTAAGTATCACTTTTTTTTAATCTGCCTCCATCTTGGCTGTCGAATCTCACTTGTTCGATATAATACCGGTTCTCAAAATCAAGTTTTTGATTTTGATGTAAGCAACAATCCCATTGTATTTAACCAATCGTCGAAACTCCCACATTCCCTAAGGTTAAATACTTTTCTAATCATAGATTCATTCATCTCTACATATCCTACGTTTGATTTGTACCTCATAATTTCAATTGTTGGGCATGTTTGCCTTTCTTGCCATATGTATGTATTCTTTAAATCAAGTTTGCGAGCTTGAAGTAAACACCAATCCCATTGTATTTAACCAGTCGTCGAACAACATAACAAAACTACCGCCGCATATCTAATTTTGCTTTATATTTATTTGCAATGCGGTTTGATCCTCGATAGTCAGTTTGCCGTCGTACTTTGATGATGATCATGGAAGGTCGAAACGCGTCAGTGCGTTGCGGCTGGTGGTAGTTTTGTTATGTTGTTCGAAGACTGGATAAATAAAAAGGGATTGGTGTTTACTTCAAGCTCGCAAACTTGATTTAAAGAATTGTTACAACCACCCGCGCAATCAATTATTGTTAAATATATATATGTATTATTATATATACCTTTAAATAAACTCGTTGGTACATATGTTTTTGATCGTGCATATGAGTTAACTTGCAATGTTGCTTAATTATTTTAAATTATATATAAATAATATTTTACGTGTAGGGGCTTGTCCGATTATCAATGAATCATATGCTAAAATTTCTGTATTTGACCTGACGTATGTGCGGAGAGAGCAATTTGTGGACTTGTTAATATTATCATTCGTGTAATCATACACAAGTTTATATATATATATATATATATATATATATATATATATATATATTTCATATGAGAGTATGGTTGAAACTATTTACCACCGGCCTTATTGTTAGACTTATTATCGATAATAGATTATACTAATAATAATCCATCAGTTTGAGGGAGTATAAATAATTTCTTATAATAAACAATACAATTAAACATTAATTGATTTCGCGAGTGGTGGTAACAATATTTTAAATCAAGTTTGCGAACTTGAAGTAAACACCAATCCCATTTTATTTATCCAGTCTTCGAACAACATAGCAAAACTACCGCTAGTCGCACGCACTGATGCGTTTTGACCTTCCATGTTCATCATCAGAGTACGACGGAAAACTGACTAGCGAGGATCGATCCGCATTGAATATATACGGTAAGTAATATTAGATATGCGGCTCTCACATCTAGCAGCCTCGCATACATTGTTCTTGACTGGAAATGTCGGCTGCACAATTTCGATGCAGTCACGAACATTAAATTTATCCAGCAAAGTGCATATTATGCGAGACTATTTGACGTCAGAGCCACATATATAATTTTACTTCCCATTTATATGCATTGCGGATCGATCCTCACTAGTCCGTTTGCCATCGTACTCTGATGATCATCATGGAAGGTCGAAACGTGTCAGTGCGTGCGACTGGCGGTAGTTTTGCTATGTTGTTCGAAGACTGGTTAAATAAAATGAGATTGGTGTTTACTTCAAGTTCGCAAACTTGATTTAAAGAATTGTTACCACCACCCGCGTCTTCTTCGGAGTCTGTGACAGTCGATTGGTCTCCCTGCTACACGCCACCTACAATTTTCAGTTATTTACTAACTAAAATTTTGGTTAGGATTTTATAAATTTCTATCGAGGCCTTACTAATAATTATATAAATTGGTTGGAAATTAATGTCAATGTGGATGCCAGATAGGCGCAACCTAATGAAAATGATACCCAGCATCATAAGCGTGTATATAACTGAAAATGGGTTGTAGTGTGCGTAATAGCGGCCTTTTGGCAGTCACAGACTCCGAAGCAGACGTGCCTTGTTTCGAGCCCTTTTCGCCAAAATTAAGGACATTAAATGCAGAGGTCCAAAAAAGTAAGAATTCGGTCTACTGGGGGAATATCCGCTTGCACATCGTACGATTCTAAGTTAATTCTGGAAGATGTATATATAATGGTATTGGTGTCTGTATTAAGCTCACAAGCTTGATGAAAATAATTATCAACTCGTGCGAAATCAATGATCGCTTAATTATATAAATATTTAGTTCAATACCACCTCAGAATTTAGCGTGGTCTCTGTTTTACGAAGATAATTTAATCTGGTTAGTTTGGAAACTTAGGCTACTTGAAGGAAGGTCTTACTAAAAGTGTGATTTGGTACATAACTAAAAATCTGGCTTAGCATACGACAGGTTGTCTGTCTATCCATTTTGGGTCCACCTAAATGCAGATAGAGGCCGCTTCTCCCTGGCTCTTGGCACTCAGACTATACAACGCTAGAGCAAGGGAATTTGTCAACGCGTAAATTCCCTATTTTGACATCGTCGGTGTGATCTAATCATCGCACTGTTATCGTTTTGGCGCAAAATTTCCATAACTCCCAATCATGAATCACTAACTTCCTGCTGCCCAGTCACATTAGCTTCCGTATATAACCTTGACTTGCTGCATCATGGCTGAATCTGCTGTCACATGATGTATCTGGAGTTCTTGTAGTCTGCAGGAGCCATCCAAATCTCGGACTTCAGTTGGCCAATCTACATACATAGTATCAGATTTCTAACGTGGCTCAAAGCCTGGCTGATAGTTCTGCTGTAAAAATATATTAGCAACATTAACAATAATTGTTTGCGCGGGTGGTAGTAACAATTCTTTAAATCAAGTTTGCGAGCTTGAAGTAAACACCTATCCCATTGTATTTAACCAGTCGTCGAACAACATTGCGTTGCGGCTGGCGGTAGTTTTGTTATGTTGTTCGACGACTGGTTAAATACAATGGGATTGGTGTTTACTTGAAGCTCGCAAATTTGATTTAAAGAATATATTAGCAACATATTCGGAAACATTTAGCTTGAAAGATTTTGTACGCAAGCCTTAATAATCTAAAATAAGTTGAAGTCCCTTCTTGTCTATGCATAAAAACTCACACATTTGTTCTGACCTTCCAGGACGATATATATTCGTAGCTCGTTCTTTTATAACACATAGAAATTAAACGGTGTTAAACGAACATTGGTTGCGCGGGTGGTGATAATTATTATAATCAAGTTTGCGGTCTTGATATAAACACCTTACCCATTAATAACTTACATATGTCAGTATAAACTAAGAATTGTATAGTGTAGAAAGGCAATTTATCCAGTAGACCGATTTCGTCCTTATTGGGAACTCATCATTTACTGGCCAGAATTTGACGGTGTTTCTACCATGATTTTGCTTATGCAGTCGGCCATAGTGGTAATAAAGTTCTCTGGTAAATCTATCCATGCTGAAAAAATTGATCCAGTGAGTCGTCAGCATGGTAGATTAGAAATGGAATTTTTGAGTCTCCAAACCACTGAAAATTTCTTCGAGATCTGGACGGTGACAGATTGATAAAAAAATTTAACTGCCGCGATCGCCATATTTTGCAGAGGCTTTTTCCGTATTATCTAATCAGCGCCCAAAGACGCCAAGCTCGTATCAGTCTTAGTGTGTTTGTATGCGTCTTGTCTATGCTGATCAAGATATACACTGGAATTTAATGTATTTACCACTTCCTCAGAGACTATCCGGCTCAAATCTGCGACTTCTCCAGTGATGCCAGACATGTCCTCAAAATAAAGATTTACCTCCTTACTAAACACAATTTTATTTGTTTAATTTGGTAGTAAGCACTATGCTTGAGAAATTTTCGCACAGAACTACACTCTGAAAGTTTCATCTAGAGCGAAATTTGGCACGAAATCCAGAATAACTAAATTACATGTTCTTTACCGATCTCAATATGCTCGAATGAGAACAAACTTTTTTAGTAGTTATATATTGTATCAGAAGCTCAGAGTTATAAATGTTGCAACGGTTACTCAAGACGTTAGTTTTGATGTCAAAATAATGGGGCTATGTCGCTCAACCAAGAAATACAGACGCTAATATGGTCAAAATGCGGAAAATTTAATTAAAACACAGTCCAAATAACAAATACTCGAGAAGATTTAAGCGAAGAATTTTTTCGAATTTAAACGAATATTTTTATTGTAAAAATATTTTTCCCATCAGCCACGGTGGATTTAATTTATTAGAAGACTGCTACTTTAACTTTGTCAGAGGAAATACTTCCTCCACATTATAGACTCCATTTGAAGTGAGGATAAAATTGAAAACTGTGTGTAACTTGTGGCAGATTCGCTCAGTAGATAAAGTCAATCTTCAAAACAGACGTGTCCATGTCGGATCCTTACCAACAGAAGAGTCTAGAAATTACTTTAGTTGTTCTCAATGTAGCTAAATTTGGTTTATTAGATTAATAGTCTACTATAAATTTTACAATTCTTCGTTTATACTGACAAATGCATATATTAAAGGATTGGTTTTTATATTAAGCTCACTATCTTGATTAATATTATCTTAATTGCTTGAATTTGCGTCATGCTATATTAAATTTTACTTTGGTCACTGAACTTTATTTAAAATGGATATATCTACGTTTTCTTATTTTATTTACCGTCACTTTGGCCTTGAAATCTTCCCGTTGAAATTTATATATTGTAATCATCGCTATGAATTTGAATTTGCAATTGTCATCTGTAACTCTAGTCCTTTCACAAACGCTGGCGATACTGTCAACCAACCACTCATAAATCCAACAGCCAACGGCTAGAATATGAAATATTTCAGCTGCCAAGTCTGTAGATGATTATATATCCACTTCGCGTCTAGACCAGCTACAACATTCTGGCAATTTAATCAAAGTGGTTACTTTACATCGTCATCTTCATGCATAGCCATAAAAAAGGCAAAATTGAATAATGTTTCACTGTCATATGACAATAAGAAACGAACATTGTAATTTGTAATGTTCATATTCATCGCACTCAATTTCATGTAAAGATGTTCTGGCCCCAGATATGCAGAATAGAGACTATCGCCATTTAAAACATGTTTTTGTTAGTACGCGTTCTCTCTTTCTACTTCGAAAATAATCAAAAAACATTTAAATATCGATCTTCATTAGCGTCGTATGGAAAAGTCAAAATCTGCGCAGTGAAAACGACGAAACATAGGTGTGCTCCATCATCCACAATTGTATCATTATGATCCTTTCGCTTTGAGGTGCTGCCATTTACAGCTCACATTTACTACTCGTCCCTCATTTCTACTAAACCATTCTCAGGTTTGGTTTTATGTCGCTGCAGGCCTCATGGTGTAAAATATTCTTCAGTTAATCACTTACACCCGTGCTCAACTATGCATAAAATCCATTTCCTTCACACAATACCATAACGGATACGGATGCTCTAGGGTAAATAACGCAAGTGTCCTATTCTCTTTTGCAACCAAATGTATCAAATCAGTATTTCATAGAGATCTAGATTCGTCACGTCATATTATGCCTTCCAAAATTAACACGCCCTCCCAGATAGTGAAACCATCTCAATAGCATTGTTGCACCACGCAGTGACACAACCCCTACACCAGTGACGCCCAATCTGTTCGAGCTGTGCACAAACATCGTCTTCAAATATTCATAACCTACAACTGCCCCAACCGCCAGACGGGTCATACTCGGACTGATGACGAGCATTTAATCCTTATCAAAAAGTGAACAATAACCCTTATTAGCCCACGCTCGCACAACGGCCACCTTTATAACACCCCTGCTCGCTTTATCTTCCAGTTAACACTCAGCCAAGTCTATCCCGGAAATTGTCATTAACTGCAGATCATTTATATCAAAGAGAAATCAAGTACATGAATTATTACCTTGAACGAGGCAGATATGTAACTACATGTTGAAACTTTGTCGTCCCTTACTGCGCACAGTGACGATAATTTATTCCTCAGTGGGTATTCCTTTAGTAGAAACGATAGAGCTATTGGCTTAGGGGCTTGGTAGCTAGAAATTACTTGTACTCTGTCATAAAAAATACCTGATTGCATCAAAACTTATATGATTTGAATCCTTGGCTCCAAGGCTCATGATACCAGATTAAATCTTACCCTTGTTATCCATCAGATACCGAATATTTCTATCAGCACTGATGCAAATAGAGCTCAACTACTACCTACTCTTTTTGCCCAAACATTTTATCATTAAACTGTCTTCGGTGGCTTAAACATTCTTTATGCAAACTGCTGTAATATACAAACAATTTGCTTTATTGGCTCGGCTCTGACAAGTTCCTGGATCGATTAGTCCTTTTTTTACGAATGCGCCCTCTCAAATATGGAAGTGTGGTTTAAATTTATCAGTTATTGTCACTTTAATTTTGGAGGAAATATCTTCCTCCACAGAAGTGATATATATCCTATGACAAATGATTTCCCTTAATCTTGATCACTGCCAAGCATGCTTCCTCTGCTTCAAGGGCGAAACTGAAGTAATGCAGTCAGAAAAAGTTTACTGTGTGACCAAATCAGTATAGAAGTTCAGATGCCTAGTTGACTGAGGAATTTTACGTTTTTTATTATGTAAGTTTTGCCGGTTATACATAGAGCGCCTGTAGCAGTAGCCACATTTGAGGCAGAGAACAATCCAATAGTCCTATCTAAATATGACGTGAATTCAACAGAATGTCCTCGAGGACGTTAAAAAATTGAAAGGAAGCAGTCAGAACAATAATAGAAGCAGCCTTCGAGCCTCTTACATAAATATGTAATAAATATTTTTATTTTGTTCTATTAAGTCGAAGCGCGCTTCATACGAGAAAAAATCTATAATCTATTAAATCTAAAGGATAATTAAACGAATGTGGGTTGTGCGGGGGGAGACTACAATTATTATAATGAAGGTTGCGATCTGACCCATTAATTACTGACATATGTAAGTAATTAATGGGCCAGGTGTTTATATCAAGAACATTTATATAATTAAACGAACATTGGTTGCGCGGGTGGTGATAACAATTATTATAATCAAGGTTGCGGTCTTGATATAAACACCCGACCCATTAATTACTTACATATGTCAGTATAAACTAAGAATTGTATAGTGTAGAAAAGGCAATTCATCCAGTAGACCGGTTTCGTCCTTATTGGGAACTCATCAAGTACTGGCCAGAATTTGCCGCGGACAGTATACGAACCTGGGCACGTCAGCTTCGGAATCTGGTGCTCTACCCACTGAGCTATCCTGCCGCACACTACACTACACACAACTTTCAGTTATATACTAACTAATGTAACTTGGTTAGTCAATTTTTCCTTTAGGTGGAGCTCATATGGCATCTATTTAGACCCAAAGTTCCAACTAACCATGCCCAATCTGTCATTACTGAACAGACACCACATTACATGGGGAAGTGGTATTGAAATGAACATTTATATAATTAAACGAACATTGGTTGCGCGGGTGGTGATAATAATTATTATAATCAAGGTTGCGGTCTTGATATAAACACCTGACCCATTAATTACTTACATATGTCAGTATAAACTAAAAATTGTATAGTGTAGAAAAGGCAATTCATCCAGTAGACCGGTTTCGTCCTTATTGGAAACTCATCAGGTACCGGCCAGAATTTGATGCAGCCAGGGCTCGAACCTGGGCACGTTTGCTTCGGAATCTGGTGCTCTAACCAATGAGCCACCCTGCCGCACACTACACAACACACAATTTTCAGTCACAATGACTAATGTAACTTGGTTAGTCTATTTTTCCTTTAGGTGGAGAAAATATGGCATCCGTTTAGAACCAAAGTTCCAACTAACCATCCTAAATCTGTCATTACTGAACAAACACCACAACACATGCGGAAGTATTGAAATTAACATTTATATAATTAAACGTACATTGATTGCGCGGGCGGTGATAACGATTATTACAATGTATGCAAGACTACACATCTTTGTGACTAAGACAGCATTAAGGCAAAGCAACATCAGCAATACTTCTTCCCCGCAGTTTTCACTGTATCTCGCCATTAATAAAACTAAACCCCGTTTGGTACTCCGTAAATGATTTCGATGTGGCTGAGTCAATGTCACCAGTTATTGACAAGGCACGTTCACTCAAACATGCAATGTTCATATCCCACTCAGACAGTGCGATTCACTCATTCTTTCGAGTTCAAATTCTCACTATTTCCTTTCTAGTGGCGTTCTTAATAAATTCATTCCTAAAAGCATATAAGTACCTACAACAGGAATTACAAAATGGACTTTTGACAGTTTATATATATAAGATTACCGTAAACAGTCGAATGCAGCCATTTTTCTGTTCAACCTAGCACTTAAACTATCTGTTCTCTAATTTTCCTTCCTAACTTCAATAAATATAAGAAAGTTGGTACGAGGTAACTGACGAAGGTCATCGGCCAATGGATTCGCTTAATTAAGTAAGAATATCTATTAGTTTTTGGCATTCTCATAATAAACAATTACAAACTCTGCTTTTTATATACTAGTGCGGCAAGCTCTACGCGTAAACGTTATGCTAGAAGTTATATGCATACAAAAGGTGCATAGCCAAATGTAATTCATGCCTAAAGCTACTTTTACGAGCCAAATATTTGTCAAAACCCTCTTTAAATTTTGTCAAGTTTGAGACCCGTTGAACTTGCGAACTCTGTGTATATTAAGGTAAAGCTAGAGCGAATTTGACACATACTATGTGGTTTAATTCCAAGTCCTGCAATGAAAATAAATTTACAGGAGGCTACACTTTTTTAGTTACTTTGGCCGAATTAGGACTTACAGTAGCCTAGAGAAAATTTGCATAGTTTAGCCATGCTTATTCTCGCCGCTCTATTTGAATTAATGCATAAATTGATGTTCGAACCTTGTATCAAGAACAGAGACATTTTCATCGGCCTATCTTATGGATATACAAATTATACATGTATTTTAAGCGATCTTCACCCTTATTCGCGCCTGACATTAAATGAACCAGTCCAGTATTAAAGAGGCGGTGCTCAAGAAACCAGAAAAAATATTTTAAACTACACTCAAAATTGAGTATTGAAGTCACGCCAGAAGCTTTAAAAAATTATTCTTATTAATTGCATGTAAACATTCCACACCTCGTGATAAATACAATGAATATCTATCGCATATTCAGGATAAGATTAACTTAAACAACCAACATGCTCCTCTGATTTTCACTCGCAACGAGACACCAGAATGCTAAAGGTAGGAGGAGCACGCCAACTTCGCAGCGTACAAACACAATGGTTTTACATCGGTCAATATTCCACCGCACTATTAGAGGAAAAAACGACAAATGCGAACTTCTGCAGACACGCAACTCATGGTAAGGCACAGAATAATTTAGGCGCAATGAAGCCCTTAAATCCTAGTTTTTAAACTTCATTTCGATAGCTTATACAGCAATACCTCATCGTAAAATTGCATGAACAGAATAAATACTATCGGTGATAAGTGAATAAATGAAAACAAACATGATAAACGTTTTAAGCATCACATGAACAATCTTTCAGAATCAATTCCCAGCACGACTGTGAATTTAAATTTAGAGAAAAATAAAACGCTTATAACGAAAACTTCAATGTATCACATTCGGTAGCTAGATTTGCTTAACCCACCTCTTCCCCATCCACTTAAACAATGTCAAGATACTTACAAATATACCCCATCATTTTTTTGCCATCTGACTCACACATTACCAAATTGGCATTTCAATTCTAGTTACTTACTAATTTTGTTTACTGTTTATAATTAATCACTGCCATAATTTGCACACATAAACCTCATTTTGTTACAGAAAATCGATTTTTTAAAATAAATTTGTCGACCAACATCTGAAGCTGGTTCTTCAACCAAAGGCATCGATATTGACTCATATCAGAACGGAGTATTATGAAGTTGACGAGAGCGCTTCTACTTCACAACTCCAATCATCCTTATCGTTAAATACTACGCTATTCCCTATTTTATCTAACTTTACACATCCTAATTTTGAATTGTATCAAATCATTGTGATTCCTGGACCAGGTGGCTTTTGTTGCCAAATAAATTTAGTACTACCACAATTTAAGCTTGTTACAAAATATAATTAAAATTATACTATTATGATAAAATTAACGACGCTGAACATATAAAACGTGTCTTACAACGAAAATTTCAATCTCTTAACACACAGTAACCTAAATTATCCAGTTAAAATGTTTATCAGAAATAATTGTTTAAATATAGCTGTAGAAAGACAGAACAAGAATATGTACACCTAGTTATATATTTTCTTATGGTAAAGCTTTAACTGTCTTATCACGAGGTACGCTCTTGACGACTTTCTGATTCCTCATCAATGTACTGGCACGACGTAGGGCAAGCTTGATCAGTTTAAAACTAAAATCTTACCATTTTAAGTTCTCGCCTATAGCGCTGGCAAACCATAAAGTTACGGATTTTCAACAAAGCTCGCCGTTTCCCGCGTACAAACTTCGTAGACACCACCGCCTTGTTAGGAAAATTTTGTTTGCGAACAATCCGTTGTGTTAAAACGATTCCACGCCCATCTTTGTCGGCTTTGATCCCCAAAGCCTTTTTATGAACAAGGCCATTATACATAAAGCAGTTTTTGCCTTTAAGATTCAGTGGATCTCTACTAAACTGCCAACCTTTCCGTTTCATTAAGTAACAGTGGTTATTTTTTATTATATCCCACACTAGATGAGAAGACGACATTTTAAACTTAATCACGCAAATGTAATATAAAAAGTGCGCCTAAGGTGAGTAGCCTGATAAAATTTTAAAAGCCTACAAGTTGTTAACGCCCCAGCATCAAGTAAATACCGTACGACGTTAAAAAGTCGGTTAGAGTGCCATAAATACTAAGTTAGTACTGTTAGAGAACCCTTAACAGGGCCGGTCTTGCGTTATCTGGAAAATGCGTACAAGGTAAGCTAGTGCAGCGGTGTCCAGAAGTATTCCTAGACTCTTGAGACCAGCTCGGGTTAACTTGAGTTGTGGTTCCTTCTGTTGTAGCGTTGAAATCTCGCTGAATAAACTCGTTGAAGGTATGCAGTAATTGGCTCGGCTCTCTAGTTGTAGAGCAACAAGATTGGAGTGACTGATATTGCCAATGTGTGGGATGCTAGGCCAAAAATCAGCATATGTGAACGGTAACAGACAATACGTCGGGGAAATGCACAGCAGAAGACAAACGCGACAACTGACTTGCATGGTAAATTAACCGTGCTTAAATAGCCTTATATGGCTACTTGCTCACTATTGGTTAAAGGCAAGTTTCGCTTTTTCTTATTGGTGCAGTGTAAATCGAATTGAAATTAATTTACGCAATAAGTCAGCAATTGCTTTGTGACCTTACATCACTTTCCTCTCTGAAAAAAAGAAAAAAAATCCTCTCGGCGAGGCTAGATAATAAATGCATGGCAGAACTCGAACCAAGTTAAGCACAAAACAATGCACCATAAATGCTGGGCTAAAGTATGCTTGTTGGTTGCTTCAACAATGATATGATGCGAAGTAACAACTAGGAATTGATAAACAAATTGTTAGCTCAAGTGGCCGGTCATACCGCGTAAGGCAATATAATGCAGTGTAAGATTTAGGAGCCGCCGCGTGAGGATTTAGAGGTAAATCGCCACTAAAGTTGCCAGGTTTAAGTCGACAATGTGTTTGTATACGACCAAAGGAGCTAGTGTGTGCTCATCGTTGTGGTCATGATATTTGTAGAGTGGTCTCTGTGCAACTGATGAAGTTGACATATGCATTGAAAGTGACATGTACCATGATATGAAGCTGATAACTGCATAGTGTTGCTACACAAAAGCGTTAGCTCTAAGTAGCTGGTCATACCAAAATAGGCAGTGTGAGCTATACGTTACAATGTAAAAATATATACATGAAAATCAAAGGTAACTGCATAAAAATGAATATATGTACTCGAACATTGCCTCAGAGATGGCACAATACCACAGAACTGTTCAAAAATGCTACACAATTGTTAGCTAAGTACAGCTGATTATGCCACGTGATATAAATGCGAAAAATAAAGTAAAGTTAAAAATTTGATACGTAGAATAACGAAAAATTAATGTTTAAAAAATCAATTACGCGTTATGCAAAGCAAGCTATTGAGATTGTAGGCAGACGGAGACTGAGACGTTTGTAGAAAGTTGAATGCTCTCAGGATCAGGAGGTTCGATAAATGATTTCAACCTGTCTATGCTTACTGGTGTCGGTGACGCGCCTTGCAAAATAATGAAACATTTGTGTTGTCTGAGCAAAATCGGGTAAGGACCGCGATACTTTGGTTGTAGTGGTGCAACAGCAGTTCCGTTGCGAACGAGTACTCTCTTGCAGCTGAGAAGCTGCGGGTGAACGAAGACTGGACGAGGCGTATGTCTCGGCTGCTGTTCGGACATGTTACCGAAATGAAGTCGAAGACGGGTAGCTTCGTTTTTTTGGTCATCCTGTGCGGGTAGTAGACGTGGGAGCTGACGAGGCAGGCGTAGATTCATGCTATACGAGAGTTGTGACGCAGACGTTTTAATAGATTCACGAGTACGGGAACGCATGGCGAGCAGAACTAAAGGTATTGCATCGACCCAGTTGCCATAAATGAACAAGGATGCAAAAGCAGCTCTACCATACCGTTAGATTGAGCATGGTAGGCAGTCGTCTGGCGTAAGGTGCATCTCATGTACCGCAAGGTGGTTTTAAAACGATCCGATGAGAAGCAAGTGACACTGACAGTGATGACCTCATTGAGAACACCATAATTGGACATCCATGCAGAGATAAAACCGTTAGTTACTTCGTCTGCAGAAATGGTGCCAAGAGGTAATGCCGCAGGCCATCGTGTAAATCTATCAATCATTGTTAGAAGGTAGCTGAAACCTTGAACCTTTGTCAGATGAACTATGTCGATGTGGACGATGGCTAGGCAAGAAGTAGTTCGGAAATGTTGCAACTTAGAACGAGTGTGCCGTGTGATCTTGTTTTTCTGGCAAATGGCACACTCGGAGACACATCGTTTAGCGTTCTGCCTAAGCCTGTGACCCAGAAACGATCTGTGAGAAGTCGGACAGTCGCTTTGCTTCCTGGGTGAGAAATTGAGTGAATTGAGTCGAAAACCTTTCTCTGAAGGCTGGTCGGCGATAGTTGAAGTTGCGTTTCGAAGTGCGCTAACTAATGGTGCATGCTCTGTGAAAACAACAAATCTGCTACTGCCAATGGTGCTTATGAAATGACGCACTGCGTCGTGGATGGCGAGGATTTCTCGACCGAAAGTGTCGTATTGCGTTTCTACCGGTTGGAAAGTACGCGAGTAGAAACTGATTTGCTTCTGAAATCCGTCGATCTCTTGTTCCAAAGTGCCTCCAATAGGAAATTCAAAAGCATCTGTCGTGAGTAGAAATGGTCGTTAAAAATCTGGATGCGTTAGCATTGTGGCATTTGCTAACGAGTTGATGGCGAATCGAAGTAATTCCTCGTCTTCTGATGACCAAATAATAATGGAGTTCGTGCTAAGTACTTTTTGATTCCGCAAGTGTCTGCACAAAGGATAATGTTGTCTTGAAAGGCCTAGAAGGAACTTGTGATAGTAGTTTAGTACTCCAAGAATTTTCTGCAACTCGCTAACAGTCTTTGGTGACATGATATTCCTGAATGAATTCGCCTTTGACAGCAAAGTTTGAATACCTTGTGTCGTGATACGATGGCCTAAGAAGTCCACAGATGTAGTTGCAAACTGTGTCTTGTCACAGTTTAACTTGAGTCCGCGGTTGGATAAGTGTGAGAGGACATTTCGAAGATGCTTGGCATGAGACTCTAAGACTGGACTGAATACTATTATGTCATCGAGATATGACATACAATAAGCGGCGTCGTCGCGAAGTATGTTGTCCATGAATCTTTGATATGTCTGTGTAGCACACTTAAGTTCAAAAGGCATGTAAAGATCTTCGAAAAGGTCAAATGGAGTGATGACTGCAGTCTATTCAATATCTTTTAGTGCTACCGGGATGTGGTGGTAGGCTTGTCTGAGATCAATCACTGAGAAGAAATTGCTGCCGTTAAGTTTTTCAAGTAAAGTGTTAATATTTGGAATAGGATATGCATCAGATTTTGTTACAAAATTTAACTTACGGTAATCTCCGCAGGCTCTGTACGATCCGTTTGATTTGGAGACTAAGTGCAGTGGTGACGCCCATGAAATTTTCTATGGTCTGATGTTTCCCTCTTCCAAAAGCCTTGAAAATTCCTCTTGGGCAGCTTTCAGTTTAGCAGGGGCCAGTGGTCGCTTCTTGAATGCAATAGGTTGTACTTCTGTGACGATATGGTGCATCGTGTTAGAGACTCGTAGCTCTGATTTGCTGAGATCAAAAAGCGACTTGTGTTCTCGAAGAGCTGCTGATATCTCTGCTGAATGATGCATTGGGGTTGGCTGAATGACCTATAACTCCAAACGCTCGGAGGCAAGTGTCCAAAAACTTTGCTCAAGTGCGGTAGAGGGGTCGATGATCTTTTGATTGGCAAGATCAACAATGAGCCGAAATTTCAAAAGGAAATCAAGGCCTATTATATTGTGTGAGACATTGGAAATGATGAAGTTGTGAGTAAATTAACGCCGTAAACATAATTGAGTGTGCAATACCGGCAGCCATAAGTAGTTATGGGCTTGCCTGTAACTGTTGCGCGTAGAAAGCACAGTGACATCTCGGCCATTGAATCACCCTTGAGAACTGAGACTGCTGCACCTGTGTCTAAGATGAATTCTTCGCCAGTTCTGAAATCAAGAAGGTGCTGAAGTTTGTGGGGCTGTTTGGCCGGGTCATGCAAACAAGTAGGCTGGTGATTGCGACTGACATTGTCCGTTTGGCTATCTATGTGGCAAATTGGGCGTGAACGAAATGAGTCGACAGGAATGTCGGATTGTAAGTGATTTCTTCCATGTGGCACTGTTGATGCCGTTGATGCGCAGAAAATACGGTCTTCTACTTTCTGCGCCATACGTTTCCCGATCCTGATGCACAAGCGCGCCTGTTTTCTGTTGTCTCTACCGTCAACTGTGGAAATTGACACTCATTCGGAAATTCCTTGAAATGACAGAGACAGACTTGACATGAATAAAAAAACTTCCGGTGATTATAGCACCAGGTCTTTGAGGCATATCTTTTAAAGGCTAGCGGAGAACTCGATCGCTGTCTACCGTTATGTGTTTTGGGTATGAACTTTGGTCGAGCATTCACCTGATTTAGCTCGGATTTCGCTATGGCCAATCCTTCTAGAACTTTGGCCATGTTCGGTATTGTCCTCTCTAAAGAGGAGAGCATATCATCATGCTGGGGCGGACAAAATGATGATGGATTAAAATTAGGTTCCAGCACCCTTAATTCTAACTCCCATCTCTCAGATAAGTCATCTATAGAGAGAGTGTTGGGGAGCTGTCTGGCGAATAATTTTAGTTATTGTGGAAGATTGTTAATAAAAAACCTTAGCTTAATTTACCCTTTGCACGCGTCAGACAAATTATTACTTATAACTATTGTATTATTAGAATATTTCCAATGGTTAGGGTGGGGGTGTAAAACAGAAAATTAAGGTTGAAATCTATTTGTTTTAAAATCAAATGAATAGTTAGAGATGAAATTTTGAAGATTATATTAATAATAATTGTTTATTCATTTGTTGAATAAAAGCCCACTAATTAGTCAATCTTAATCCGATGTTCTTAATCTTTTACTGGAGCTAGCTTCAGTTACCAATTCATTCAATCGCCTTTTTCTTCCACTAGCTAGTGCAGTATTCCAAATCGGACCTAAAGATTTTTCAACAGCTGTTTCATTCATAATATTATCTCTAGATTTAATTTCTATAGATTCCCTAATCAATCTCGTCATCCTATTACGACTACATATTGCTATGCGTTTGCATTCCTCCCAGTCGATAGTATGCCCAGTCTCCACCATATGACGAGCAAGGTCAGATTTAGCAATATGTCCATATTTACACGCAGTTTTATGTTCACCTCTTCTTACTTTGATTGGACGCATGGTTTCACCAACATACTTGAGACTGCAATCATTGCATGGGATCTCATACACTCCTGAAGTGTCTAATGGTTCAATCTTTTCTTTTTGGTTAGGGAGTATGGTGCCTAGTGTAAGGGGCTGTTTTAAAACGGTCCTTATATTGTATTTTAAAGCTATTGATTTCACTTTCCTACTTAATATAGAGTCCGGTAATACCATGACCTTCCGCTCTTCCTTATCCTTATCCGCTTTTTTGTATCTCACACTAGGATTAAATTTCTTCACCATGTCCCTCATTGTTGTATCTATTAAATGAGGAGGGTAACCATTAGTCTTAAATATATCGCGTAGTCTGTCTAATTCTAACTTCCTATGCTTTATATCTGTTAACTTGAGACTTCTTAATGTTAATGACTTTAAGATACCGACTTTCATACGAAACGGGTGATTGGACTTGAAATTAAGAAGGATTCCTGAATAAGTATCCTTCCTATAAACATCTCTTCCCAATTTAAAACCATTTCTAATTAATTTGACATCTAAAAATGGTAATTCACCCGACGATTCCCTTTCTAAGGTAAATTGTAGTTCGCTCATTTGATTAGCTAAATTTAAGAAATTTACCAATTTATTGTTACCATGGTTCCAGATCAGTAATATATCATCCAAGAAACGTAGGTACAGTTTTGGTTTCAATGGAGTCTTATCCAACAGATTATTTTCCAAATAATGCATAAAGATATTGGCTATTGGGACCGATAAAGGTTGTCCCATTGGAACGCCTCTAATTTGTTTATAAAATTCCAATGGGACAACCTTTATCGGTCCCAATAGCCAATATCTTTATGCATTATTTGGAAAATAATCTGTTGGATAAGACTCCATTGAAACCAAAACTGTACCTACGTTTCTTGGATGATATATTACTGATATGGAACCATGGTGACAATAAATTGGTAAATTTCTTAAATTTAGCTAATCGAATGAGCGAACTACAATTTACCTTAGAAAGGGAATCGTCGGGTGAATTACCATTTTTAGATGTCAAATTAATTAGAAATGGTTTTAAATTGGGAAAAGATGTTTATAGGAAGGATACTTATTCAGGAATCCTTCTTTATTTCAAGTCCAATCACCCGTTTCGTATGAAAGTCGGTATCGGTATGCGCGTAAACTCCGCTTTCTCTCCCTTTTCAGATTATGACCGCCATCGGAAACTGTCAAAGGTTTTTCCAGAACTACCTTCTGAATTTCAGCGACAGATTTATCCGAAGCTTGAGGCCATTAGAAAGCTACCTAATCCCATTTTGGGTCTACTAAATGAAGTAGAATCCTTGCTGGGTCCAACAAAATCCGAACAGATAATAAATAAATACGCGCAGTTAGACATGCCAAAACTTGGCCCCATCGAGATTTTAAGAGAATTACTGAAACTTTTATATAAAACCAATATTTCTGACCATGAGGCTAAGGTTGTTTATTAACAATCTTCCACAATAACTAAAATTATTCGCCAGACAGCTCCACAACACTCTCTCTATAGATGACTTATCTGAGAGATGGGAATTAGAATTAAGGGTGCTGGAACCTAATTTTAATCCATCATCATTTTGTCCGCCCCAGCATGATGATATGCTCTCCTCTTTAGAGAGGACAATACCGAACATGGCCAAAGTTCTAGAAGCATTGGCCATAGCGAACTCCGAGCTAAATCAGGTGAATGCTCGACCAAAGTTCATACCCAAAACACATAACGGTAGACAGCGATCGAGTTCTCCGCTATCCTTTAACAGATATGCCTCAAAGACCTGGTGCTATAATCACCGGAAGTTTTTTTATTCATGTCAAGTCTGTCTCTGTCATTTCAAGGAATTTCCGAATGAGTGTCAATTTCTACAGTTGACGGGAGAGACAATAGAAAACAGGCGCGCTTGTGCATCAGGGTCGGGAAACGTATGGCGCAGAAAGTAGAAGACCGTACATTCTGCGCATCAACGGCATCAACAGCGCCACAGGGAAGAAATCACTTACAATCCGACATTCCTGTCGACTCTTTCGTCCACGCCCAATTCGCCACATAGATAGGCACTATACTCCCTAACCAAAAAGAAAAGATTGAACCATTAGACACTTCAGGAGTGTATGAGATCCCATGCAATGATTGCAGTCACAAGTATGTTGGTGAAACCATGCGTCCAATGAAAGTAAGAAGTGGTGAACATAAAACTGCGTGTATATATGGACATATTGCTAAATCTGACCTTGCTCGTCATGTGGTGGAGACTGGGCATACTATCGACTGGGAGGAATGCAAACGCATAGCAATATGTAGTCGTAATAGGATGACGAGATTGATTAGGGAATCTATAGAAATTAAATCTAGAGATAATATTATGAATGAAACAGCTGTTGAAAAATCTTTAGGTCCGATTTGGAATACTGCACTAGCTAGTGGAAGAAAAAGGCGATTGCATGAATTGGTAACTGAAGCTAGCTCCAGTAAAAGATTAAGAACATCGGATTAAGATTGACTAATTAGTGGGCTTTTATTCAACAAATGAATAAACAATTATTATTAATATAATCTTCAAAATTTCATCTCTAACTATTCATTTGATTTTAAAACAAATAGATTTCAACCTTAATTTTCTGTTTTACACCCCCACCCTAACCATTGGAAATATTCTAATAATACAATAGTTATAAGTAATAATTTGTCTGACGCGTGCAAAGGGTAAATTAATGTCTATTGACTGCAGTTTCATTTAGATGTACGTACATGTGTATCAAAATAAAATAATTTAACCAAGTTTTTTAGTTATGCATACACATACACATGGACATGCGTGGCGTGCGCCATTAACTGTTATTAACTTCTCTATCTTGAGTACAACCTAGTGGTTTGAATTGTAATTTAACATGTGCATTAGTCGTTCGGACTTCTGGTTTTATCACTCATGGCATGTTTTTATGACGAGTGTTTCTGAATTATGGGTCTCCCCATCTCAGTTACGTCATTTACATTGAGTGTGTTTAAAAAAACGAATAGTTATTGCATGCAATTGATAAATTATTATTTAGCCACTCTGGTCTAAATTAGTTAGATGAAAACAACAGTTATGAAAATGCACACACACACAAGTGACACACGTATAACCAATGAAAGGTCAGTCTGGGGTATATAAATATTATGACTAGAGGAAATAACGCGCTTGCTTCATTTGTTTCGTGAAATGCATCTGATGAAGATCTACGGTAATGTAGATCGAAATATTATGGAAAAAGAAAATTACTGGAACAATGAAAGCTGCGTTAGTCAAAACGCAGATCAGGTAATTACAATTATTCCAGGTGCGCATCAAGGCAACTCCTTCAAGACTAAAAACAGTACAGTACTCAGTATCCTGACGCAATCACCAATTTTGTAAATGCCCCAGCTTCAAGTAAATGCCGTACGACGTTACAAACTCGGTTAGAGTGCCATAAATACTAAGTTAGTACTGTTGGATAACCATTAACATGGCCGGCCTTGCGTTCTCTGGTAAATGCCGAGAAGGTCCGCTAGTGTAGCGGTGTCCAAAAGTACTCGTAGACTGTTGAAACCAGCTTTGGTGTTGACTTTGGTTGTGGTTCCTTCTGTTGTGGCGTTGAAATCTCGCTGAGTAAACTCGTTGAAGTTCTGTTATAATTTGCTCGTCTCTCTAGTTGTATAGCAACAAGATTGGCGTGACTAATATAGACAATGTGAGTGATGCAAGGTAAAAATCAGCCTATTTGAAAGGAAGCAGACAGCACGTCGGAGAAGCGAACAGCAGAAGGCAAACGCGACAACTGACTTGCATGGTAAATTCACCGTAGCCTTATATGGCTACTTGCAGGCTATTGGTTAATAGCAAATTTCGCTTTTTTCTCATTGGTGCAGCGTAAATCGTATTGAATTTAATTTATGCAATATGTCGGCAATTGCTTTGTGGCATAACAAGGTAATGCTTGAGAGATTTTAAGCGCTGCCGCTACAAATAAATGACCTGCGTCGTTAAAAAATAGTAAAAATATTGTAAAAATTGAGAGACATTTATATTGGTGGCTCTTAGCAGGAACGGAATTGTGTTTTCCAGGAAATTAAAGACAAAGTTTGGTAGTATTGCAGTGTATAGAAGTACTCCTAGACACTCGAGGCCGGCTCTAGTTGATTTGCTGGTGTTCCTGCGTGTGAATGCACCGGGATAAATAGAGTTGTCGAAACCAGAGAGGTGAGTTGTTGTGTGAAGTCTCAGAATTGTCTTGTAGAGGATCTGAGACAATCCAGTGCTGGCTGGCACACTTAGATGTCCAATTAATAGATAGTCGACCAGGTATGACTAGTTTTGCAGCAAGAAGAAGATTGTTGTGACTGAAGTCCAAGTGACTAGATGACACAGTGTGATAAAAGCAAGTCCAAAAGTCAGTGTATGTTAACAGTCAAGGAGAGAGAGAGCCGCAGTAATCACGCGCAGCGCACAGGACGGAAATGTGAAGTTTGTGAATGATGCATGGTTATATACTTGTGCAAGCGCAAGGTCGCACGCCATTGGTTAACGGCAAATTTCGCTCGTTTTAATTGGTACCGCGTATTGAAATTTGAATTTCATTTAGGCAACATGTTGGCAAATTGATGTGAGCCGTTGTATAACTATCCTCTCTGAAAAATAATGAAAAATTCCTCTCGGCAAAGCTTGATAGTTAATGTAGAGCAGAGTTCGAACCTAGTTAAAAAATGGTTATTATTCTGCCTATAGCTAGCAGGTGCATGTTTGTTGGTTGCTTCAACCATGACATTGTATCAAATAACTACTAGGAATTGCTACAAATATTGTTAGCTGTACTGACGGATCATACCGCGTAAAGTGAAATAGAGTACTGTAAGAGGTTTTGAGAGCTGCAGCGTCAAAACTGCAAAGTAGAATGCCAATGAAGTTGCCAGGTTTAAGTTAAATTCTGGGCAAGCTGATTCGCCGTCAATAAGTTCGAATATGACCCAAGTAGTTACTGTGTGCTCATGACGTTTTGACCATGATATTCGTAGAGTGTGTACTGTTCAACTGATGAAGTAGAGATATGCATTGAAAGTGATCTGTACCATGATATAAAGCCGATGACAACTTAGTGTAGCTACAAAAGGTGTTAGCTGGTAGCTAGTCATATCAAACTAGGCAGTGTGAGCTCAGGTATGAATCATGAGTTGCAAGAGTATTATAAAAATATATACATGAAAATCAAATCATAACGACAAAAATGTACTCGAACATTGCCGCAGAGATGGCATAATACCGAAGAACTGTTAAAAAATATCACACAATTGTTTGCTAAAAACAGCTGATTTTACCACGTCAGACAAGTGAGTGTGGGAAAGGTAAATGAATCATGTGGATTCATAGAGGTCACGTTGCGTGACATAGGGCGCAAGTGGTGCGCAAAACGTTGAACTTTCGATACGTAGAATAACGATAAATTAATGTAAAATAATTATCAGTTATGCGTTATGCAAAACAATCTATTGTTAGGTTGAGATTGTAGACATATAGAGCCTGAGACGCGTGTGGAAGTTTGCATGTTGCTAGGATCAGGTGGTTCGACAAACGGTTTCAAAACGTTTATGTGTACCGATGTAGGTGTCGCATCTTGCATGATAATGAAGTATTTCGGCTGTCTGAGAAAAATCGGGTATGGACCGCGATATTTTGATTGTAGTGATGCAACAGCAGCGTCGTTTCGAACGGGTACTCTCTTGCAGCTCTGGAGCTGCGGGTGAACGAAGACTAGACGAGGAATATGTCTCGGCTGCTGTTCAGACATGTTATCGAAATGAAGTTCAAGACGAGAAGCTTCGACTTGTGGGTCATCCTTTGCGGGTAGTAGACTTGGGAGCTGACTAGTCAGGCGTAGGTACATGCTATACAAGTGTTGTAACGCAGACATTTTAATAGACTCAAAAGTACGGGAATGCATGGCAAGTAGGACTAAAGTTAATGCATCGACTCATTTGCCAGTAATGGACGATGATGTTAAAGCAACTTTGAGTTCCCTGTGCATTCTTTCTACCAAACCGTTAGATTGGAGATGGTAGGGAGTAATCTGGATTAAGTTGCATCCCATGAACCGCAAGTTTGTTTTGAAACTATTCGATGAGAAGCAAGTGCTCCTATCAGTGATGACCTTATTGGGAACACCATAATGCGCTATCTATGCAGGGATAAAACCAATAGTGACTTCGTCTGCAGAAATGGTGCCAAGAGGCGAAGCCGCTCGCCATTGTGTAAATCTATCAATCATAGTTAAAATGTAGCTGAAACCTTGAACCGTTGTCAGATGAACTTTGTCGATGTAGACGATGGCTAGGTATGAAGTGGTCTGGAAATGTTGTAACATAGAACGAGTTTGCCGTGTGGTCTTGTTTTCCTGGTAAATGGTACACGCGGAGACATATCGTTTAGCGTTCTGCCTGAGCATGTGACCTCAGAAACGAACTGTAAGAAGTCTGAAAGTCGCCTTGCTTCCTGGATGCGAAATTGAGTGAATTGAGTAAGAATCTTTTCCCTGAAGGCTTGTCGGCAGAAATTGCTAGTTTGGCTGCGTACCCATGAAATAAACAATGAATAAGTATTCCCATAGTCGGCAAACACACTTGGTATGGCGACGAGCTACTGATCTTTGTATATGAGTGTCCAACGCTGTTCTTTTTGCAGGAGGGATGGTTTTAATGCATGTTCCCTGAGTGTCACAGTGCTGACTGTGAATGGCGATGACGAAAGTTGTTGAAACGAGATATCTGGCCTGGAAAGTGCGTCTGCAATGACGTTTTGTTTGCCCCTGACGTGGAAGATGTCGAATTGCATTTGCTCAGACGTGACAGCTGTCCTTCTATTCTGGCAGGGTACTTTGCGACAGTTGAAGTCGCGTTTAGAATTACGCTTAATAATGGTGCATGATCTGTAAAAAACTACAAATCTGCTGCTGTCAATGATGCTGATGTAGTGGTGCACTGCGTCGTGGATGGCGAGGAGTTCTTAACCGGAAGTGTCGTATGTGTTTACTACTCGTTGAGGAGTACTAGAGTAAAAACTTATAGACTTTCAAACTCCGTCGATCTCTTGTTCCAAAGTGGCCCCAATAGCAAACTCAGGAGCATCTGCTGTGAGTAGAAATGGTCGTTGGATATCTGGATGCGTTAGCATTGTAGCATTTACTAACGAGTTGATGGCGAGTTGAAGTAATTCCTCGTCTTCAGGTGACCAAGTAATGATGGAGTTCTTGTTAAGTCGTTTTCGATTCCGCAAGTGTCTACAAAACAGATAAAGTTGTCTTGATAGGCTGGGAAGGAACTTGCGATTGTAGTTAAGGGCTCCCAAAATTTTCTGTAACTCACTTACAGTCTTTCGTGACTAAATATTATTGATATAATTTGTCTTCGACGGCAAAAGTTGAATACCTTGTGGCGAAATACGGCGATCTAGAAAATCCAAAAATGTGGTTGCAATGTGCGTCTTGTCACATTTTATCTTGAGTCCGTGGACATTTCGTAAATGTTTGGCATGAGATTCTAGTTCTGGACTAAAAACCATTGAGTAATCGAAATATGGCGTACAGTAAGCGGCGTCGTCGCGGAGCATGTTGTCCATGAATCTTTGAAATGTCTGAGTAGCACACTTAAGTCCAAAAGGCATGTAAAGGTATTCGAAAAGGCCAAATGGAGTGATGACCGCAGTCTTTTCAATATCTTCTGGCGCTACCGGGATGTGGTGGTAGGTTTTTATGAGGTCAATCAATGAGAAGTAATTGCCACTGCTGAGTTTTTTAAGTAAGGTGTTTATATTTGGAATAGGATATGAGTCGGATTTGGGCACTGAATTTATCTTTCGATAATCTCTACAGGCTCTGTACGATGCGTTTGATTTAGAGACTAAGTGCCTTGATGACGCCCATAAATAATTCAATGCTCTGATGATTCCCTCTTCCAATAGTCTTTGAAAATCCTCTTAGGCAGCTTTCAGCTTAGCAAGGGTAGAGGTCGCTTTTTGGGTGTAATAGGCTGTCTGGTCGTGTTGTTATGGTATATCGCGTTGGAGACTCATAACTACGACTTTCTGAGATAAAACAGCGACTTGCGTTTTCGAAGAGCTGCTGATATCTCTGCTAAATGATGCACTGAGGTTGGCTGAATGACTTGTAACTCCAAACGCTCATAGGCAAGAGTACAAAAATTTTCTCGTCCGGTGGAGGAGTCGATGATCTTATGATTGACAAGATCAACTATGATCCGATATTTCAAAAGGAAGTCAAGGCCTATTATGTTGTGTGAGACCTTGGCGACGATGATGTTGTGAGTAAATTCAAGTGGTAAACCTATGTTGAGTGTACAATGCTGGCAACCATAAGTAGGAATAGGCTCCCCTGTAGCTGTTGCAAGTAAAACGCCTAGAGACATCTCGACAATGGAACCACACTTGAAAACTGAAACTACAGCACCTTTTTCTAAGATGATATCTTCGCCAGTTCTGAAATGGAGAAGATGCAGAACTTCGTTGGGTTTTTTGGCCAGGTCTTACAAACAAGTAGGATTGTCATTGCTAATGATATTGTCAGTTTGGCTATCTATGTGGCATATTCGGCGTGGACAAAATGAGTCAATAGGAATGTCAGATTGTAAATGATTGATTCCAATTGGAGCCGTTGGTGCCGTTGATTCGCAGAAAGTACGGTCTTCTACTTTCTGCGCCATACGTTTCCCGATCCTAATGCTCCACTGCGCCTGTTTTCTGTGGCTTTTCCTGTCAACTGTAGAAATTGGCATTCATTCGGAAATTCTTCCGAAAGACGGAGACAGACTTGACAGGAATAAAAAACTTCTGGTGACTATAGCACCAGTTCTTTGAGGACATATTTATTAAAAGAATGCGGGAATCTAAATCGCCGCCTATTGTTATTTTGTGTCTCAGTTGGAAAAGTAGGTCGTGCGTCCACTTGATTCAGCTCATATTTCCCTATGGCTGACCCTTATAGTAATGTAGCCATATTCGCTATTATTCTCTTTAAAGAAGTGATCTTATCATTCTGCGGGGAAGGAAAAAACTATAACAAATTGAATCTATGTTCTAAAACCCTAAATTTTAACTAGCATCTTTCTGATAAATCATTTATGGAGAGAGATTTGGGGAGCTGTCTGGCAAACAAATTCAATGACTGAGGAAGTTTTTTTATAAAAACAACCTTAGCTTCATTATCTGAAATATTGTTTTTATAACAACGTTTTTGCAGATCCCTTAAAATCTCGATGGTCCAACATTTGGCATGTCCAAATGCGAATACTTATTTATTATCGGCTCTGTTTCTGTGGGACCCAGCAAGGATTCCACTTCAACTTGGAGGCTCAAAAGGGTATTGAGTAGTTTCCTAATCGCCTCAAGCTTTTGAAAAATCCTTTGCTGCAATTCCGAAGGAAGTTATGAGAAAATTTTGACAGTTTTTTTATGGCTGTTATAGTCTGAAAACGGGGAGAAATTCAAGTCTAGGCGCATAAAGAATAATTCACAATCTCGGTTCCACACAGAGGCATCAACATCTAAAATTGTACCTGACGCTCTAATAAGTTTATGGGATCTTAAAAGCATAAATTTATATATAAAAAGAAACTAAATAAAATGTATGAAACGATGTGCAAATTTAAAACATACGTGTCCTATATAAAAACAAATAGCTTACCAAAACTGCTTCCTCATTTTGACACGAACGCAAAAAATGGGTAACCACAGAAAACTGAAGAAATCTTCTTCCACAAAATTAGAATCTTATCTGCTTCCACAGATTCGCACAGTTTGTACATAGGAGAGAAAAGTTGTGAACAACAGAAAACACCCCAAAATATCTGCTTCTTTGGTTAAACACAAAACAGAAAAATATAAAAGACATTGACTAGGAAATATTCACAAACTGGGTAAAGAACAGGATGGTTTGGTGAGCTACCATAGATTTTAATGTAATTTCCCAGGATAATAATAAAAAAGAGAAGATAAATTTATTTATAATTTTGCAAAAAGATCTGTGATGTCAAAAAACGTTTAAAAACAGTAATTTTCTCAGAATCCTAGCGCGGCCGCCAATTTGTAAACGCTCCGACTACAAGTAAATGTGTGCGACGTTACAAAATAGTAAACAAGCCGAAGATAATGAGAAACAGTTACTGCGGGTGTCCATTATCAGGGCCGGGATTGCGTCTTCGGGAAATGCCAAGAAAATGTGGTAGTGTTGCAGTGTTTAGAAATACTCCTAGACAGTTGAGGCCGGCTCTAGTTGATTCACTGGTGTTCCTTCCTGTGAATGTACCGGGATAAGTAGAGTTGTCAAAACCAGAGAGGTGAATTGTTGTGTGAAGTCTCAGAATTGTCTTGTTGAAGATCTGAGACAACCCCGTGGTGCCTGGCACACTTAGATGTCCAATTAATAGATAATCGACCAGGTATGACTAGTTGGGAAGCAACAAGAAGATTAGCACGACTGAAGTTCAAGTGACTAGATGACACCGTGTGATGAACGCAAGTCCAGAAGTCAGTGTATGTATACAGTCAAGTAGAGAGAGCGACACCAATCACGCGTAGCGAACAGGACGGAAATGTCAATTGTGTTAATGATGCATTGTTATATACTTGTGCAATCACATGGTCGCACGCCATTATTTAACGGCAAATTTCGCCTGTCTTAATTGCTACCGCCCAATGAAATTTGAATTTCATTTAGGCAATATGTCGGCGAATTGATCTGAGCTGTTACAGGATTAAGAATTCAAATTAAATTGTATAAAGCACAAGCTTGAATATTGCGCAATTTTACATTACACGTCCAGATAAACAGTATTTTGGAAGCCATGAAGAGGACCAGATTATCTCTCACCGGATAATACTGCGATAAATTGAACTATCCTATCAGTGGTGGACTTTTGTTAGTCCTTCTTGAGCCATATTATATGAGTCTTGTTCGTTGGTTAGCAATCTTTTGGTTAGATGCATGTAACCTAGTAGATTAGAAGATACAGGATGTGGTAATCGCTGTGATGAGACTTTCTAATGAACTGAAGCAGCACTAATAGGCTAACAACCGTAGACGTTCGATTAACAAAATAAGTCATGACGAAGAATGAAAACAGAAGGCGTAGACATTAAACGAGACAGACAAGTAATGAGCACGTTAGAGTATGTCACATTGTAAATGCATTGTGGTTAAATATTTGTATGTCGCACGTAATTGGGTAGAGTATAATAGAATAGAATATCTTTATTTAGATTCAAACTACACTTGTTCCATCATATAGATAATAATATAAGAAAATGTGCAATATATAAAAGTTATCATATCACATAAAGATGACTATTTAGTCTCATATAGATAGGTAAATCTCAGTATTTATGATATACGATTTATCAACGTCTGAAAATCCAGCGGTAATATCACTTCATACGTTATATCAATTTTGAGACAATTATTATGATAATGTATGTAATGGTCAGGTTAGTTTGCCTGCTTTCTTATTTGTCAAGCGTCAGTCACTGAAACTGAATATTCCATTTGAATTAATTCACAAAATATAGGTGATAAAATTTGACTTATTAATAATTCTATTCTCTAAGACGCAAATTAAAAATAACTTTCGGCGATTCATGTTTAATATTATAGGGCAGAGTTTGAACCAAGTTAAACAACTAGTAGTTATTGGCTCATCAATTTACAAACATCTATTTCAATGTGCTGATTCTGGACTGTGCATACTTGTTAATTGTTTTATGAATGATATGGTAACTATTAGTTATTGCTACATAACATGTTATCAGGTGTGATCAATCATAATATGTAAAGCAAATACGAGCAGTGCTGTAAAGTTTTGAGAGCCCCGATGTGAGATTTTAAAGTAAGTTGCAATAGGTAAAGCCATGTTTAAGTTCGTGTTTCGTGGGAGAATTCGCTTGTAATAATGTGAGAATTAGAAACCAAAGCAGCTAGTGTATTCCTAACTTTGTGGTCCAGGATATTCATGAGTGAATATGTCAAATTTATTTTAAATTCTGGGTGACGCGCGCAGTTTAAAATGGCACCGACTTTTTTGAATACTGAATTTGAAAAAAATATTACGGACCTTCAAAATTCCATGAAGGAGCTAAGGGAGCAGAACAACACTTTTAAAAATAAAATGTTTGAGCTGGAGTCGGACGTTAGCAAATATTCAGCAAAATTTGATTTAGCAGAAATGAGAAATGAAAACTTAAGCGCCAAAATTGAGGAATTGACCGTCGCGTTAAATGATAAGATGGCTAAATTAAGGGTCGATGTTAAGCCATGGATCGAGTTAGCTGAAATAACCATGGAAGACAATATATCTACAAAACGCAGTTCTTCAGGTGAAAAATATTAAATATTTTATCAAATGAAGTTTCTGCAAGGATTGAAAAACGGGAGCAGTTAATTTTATTTAATCTAAATGAAAATGCTGACCCAAATGATGTTGAAAATTTAAATGATTTAATCAGAGATACGACAGAGGCCGACATAACGAAATACTTCAGGGTTGGCAAGAAGTCTGAATTACCAAGGCCGGTTGTGATAAAACTATCAAAGAGGCCGACAAACAAGCAAGTGGAAGATATTAATAAGAAGAAAGAAGAGTGTCACAACTTCCACAACATATTCATCTCCAGAGACAAGACCTTTCTCCAGAGAAAATTGTCAGCGGAAAAAAGGCGAAGAAGAATTTATATCATGGATCAAGTAATCCGGAACAAGTTACCATAAAAGGTGTGTCAATTAATTCTAAAATCACAAAAAACGGAGTATCATTAATGAATGTTGTGGACAGCGGACAGCTACAAACTATAGCTACGATACTCAACAAACGAATTATAAGGAAACCAAAAAAGTTAAATCAGTAACTATCGAAAACTTTAAAGATGAGTTGTGTTATACATATACTTTATTTTATGCTAATTGTAGAAGTGTTAAGAATAGAACGTTTTTGCTGTGTGCTTTTATAATAAGTAACAATTTTGACTTTATAATTTTATCTGAAACCTGGCTGAACAAGGACATTGAAAACTATGAATTTGACATTCCTCATTATTCTCTATTTAGGAAAGACAGATCCCTGGAGTGGAGGAGTACTTATTTATAGTAAATCGATATTAAATGCGACAGTGTTACATACTAGCGAATATAATACTGTCATTGATTTTTTAACTATACAAATTGATAACCTGATTTTAACCGCGGTTTACAGACCGCCGTATGCTAATTTACATGATGATCAAATGTTTACCAATTCTTTCAATCTATTTTGGACTGCCATGGTTATATTGTTGTGGTAGGAGATTTTAATAAGGTGCATGACTGTGAAATAATCAATCTTTTTTCTAATCATGATCTTAAGCAGATTATAAAGGAACCAACTAGAGGTTCGGAATGCTTAGATCATGTATATTTAGAAGTTGAAGCGTTGAACTCACACAGTTATGATGTAGTAAATTACTTCAAAGAATTGGATCATAAACAAATTATTTTACAATGGAACCTTTCGAGTAGCAAAGCACAGAAACCTAATTTTGAAAGTGCGCACGTGCAATGTTCCAGAATCAACTGGAATCTTTTTAGAGAATTAAGCTTATCTATTGATTATGAATGTTTTTTTTATCATGAACAATGACGAATTTGTTTCTTCTGTTTCATTGTTATTATCTGATATATTTAGGGCATCTACATTTACGGATGTTATACCAAAGCGAATCAATAGGAAGTTATGTAAGCTAAGAATCAAACGAGATAATATAATGAAATGTAGTCTTATCAATAGTATTAAAAAAATGAGGTTAGATTTGATTGATAAAGAAATTAATTCATCACTGCTGATAATCCGTCAAAGATCAGAGAGAATTATTTTGGCCAAACTGAAGAGTAATCCTAGACTAGGATACAAACTCCTCACAGACTACAGTAAATATAAGGAAAAATTAAAGCTTATATTACCTGTGGGAAAAACTGATTATGAATTTCTCTGTGAATTGGATGAAATATTTGGCAACTTGTTTTGTTATCCACAGAATGAAATCAATTTCATTGATCAACCTGATCCTTCGGGAAACCAGGATATAGGACTTGTTATTGACAGTGATGAATTGATAAAATTGATGTTAAAAATCAAATAAAAAAACAAAAAGATCACCTTGGTATATCGATTGATAACCTACTTCAATTACCTTTAAATTTTATGAATGCGCTCTGCAATTTTATAAATAGAACTTTGAAGAATGGGAAATTACCAACCGATATACTAACGATAGTAGCTAAACCTTTGCCAAAAGTAAGTAAGCCAACATGTGCCAGTGATTATAGATTAATCCCTATTATCCCTTCGTTTTTGAAGATAATATAACTATTGATACTAGATCATTTAGAACGTATGTTGCCTGCTGATTTTGATATATGCCAACACGGCTTTACGAAAGACAGGTCGACAACTACTTATATGCTCTCTATGTGGAAACATGCAAACACATTAGATGAGAAAATGTTAGATGCATTAATTGTATTTATAGATATCTCAAAAGCTTTTGACTCTATTTAGAGACCTTTTGGTCACTACCATAAGGGGGTCTCTTGGATGCCAGGCCCGGAAAATCCATATATGCGGAATGATCATCTATCTTGGAACACTTAAGTTCCTCTGAACTATCTCTTAAGCTACAATCCTTAAGTCCACTAGCCAACAGCTCTGTATCCTCAGTATTTAATAAACCAGACATAATATTATTAAATTACTTGCAATTGATATATTATATTAAATAAGTAAGCTTACCAGGATACGCTGATATCCACAGGTTACTGAACCGGAATGATTGAGACCTTAAAACAAATATACACTTTAAATACCCAAAGCAAATTTGTGGTTCTTTTTGCTGATAATTAAAAAGAACAATCGACAAGAAGATTACAACGACTTATTCATAAATAGTCGGAGATGGAACCACGCAGTGTCCCGCTTGTGCAATTCAGCAACTCAGATCAAAACTCTCTCATTTTCCTTCGGCAAGACAAGTCCAAAACTTCGACAATATGAACAAAAGTACTTCCAAAAAAATTACAATATTTTTCAAAATTTACAATATTGTTTTACGAAACCAGCGATAACATCAAATTTCAAAAAATAAAATTGATTTATTTTTATATGACGGGTTAATTGAATTCCAGAGATTAAATTAACCTCTACATACACCCTCATGTTTAAGATGATTAACCATACATGATGTAGTCTTCATTCTTCGGTTTCTTGATGACTCTTCCAGAACGAGTTTCAACAAGTTGTGCTGGTACTTCATCAGATTTCATATTCATATTGCATTGTTCTTTATTCTCAGTTGTCTTGGTTTTAATCTTTACTTCTTTTCCATATTTATTCGACTCTTCGTTTTTCTCACCAATTTCTGAGTCACATCTCGCCTCAACTTCTGGATACTTCGAGTGAATACTGTTCCTCAGTCTCATCCTCCGTCCAAATAAACTGTGGAATGCAGCGATCCAGTGTTACACATTCTACTGTGCCATTTACTTCTATAAATGCATTTTTCTCAGTCATATGATTGACTATAAATGGCCCCTTATAGAATGGAGTCAGACAATTCTGTCTGTTTTCGTTAGTTATATATACATGAGATGCCAGCTTTAAATCTGAAGATACATAGCATTTGGATTTTGGACTTCTAGTTTTGGTTGGAGCTAAACAACTCATTTTATCTCTCAATGCTCCAACAAACCAATCTACTGAACTAGAGGCCCAATCGAGACAACTTGGAGCTTCTATTAGAAGATCGCCAGGTAACCTCAATGGCTCTCCATAAACAAGTTCTGCTATGGATATTCCTAATTGAACTCTGTATCTGTTTTGCATTGCCAACAAAACTATGGGCAAATCATGTATCCAACTGGATCCACCGGTGCATCGTAATGCAGCCGTCAACTCCTTGTGCAGTCTCTCAACCATCCCATTAGCTCTGGGATTATAAGCACATGTGTGTCTTACTTCTATCCCCATTGTATTCAATGATCTGATAAACAGTTCAGACATAAACTGTCTACCACGATCAGTAGTTACCCTTACCGGTACACCATATCGCGACACCCAAGTATGCAAGACCATAAGTAAGACCTCTTGAGCTGTCATGTCCTTCAGGATTGTTACCTCAAACTGACGACTGAACCGATCAACCATTGTGAGTAAATAATTTTGGCTAGAAATCTCAGGCATTTCTACTATATCAATATGAACATGCATGAAACGACCCGCTGGTATACCAATCATTTTAATTTCAGCTTTGGTATGACGCCAAACTTTACAAGTTTGACACCGGGCACATGTCCTTACCCAGGCTCTTATGTCTTTCGACATCTTTGGCCATACATATCTATCAGTGACCATCCTGATAGTTGCCTTAATGGAAGGATGACTGAATTCATGTAGCTGCTGAATTACCTTATACCTTCATTCTAACAGTACATATGGTCTAGGTTGGCTCCTGGAGATTTCACATAATAACGACTTATCTCCAATCTTCCTGTGTGTATATGTAGGATTCTTTTCCAACACAGCTACTAAAGGATCAAGACCTTGTGCTTCCATCAATTGCTGGACAAACTCATTAGAAGATATAATAGAGCATACGAGTGACTCTGAACGAATCATATCTTCATCTGATACATCTGGTCTATTGCGAGTATCTGCCAACACATTATCTTTTCCTGAGATATGACTAATGGTAAAATCAAATTCTGCGAGTCGGGTTATTTGTGAATTCACCCGCCGAGAATAATTTAGCCTATTCGCTTTCCCAAGGATACTCAACAACGGTTTATGATCAGTTAATATCATAAACTGATGTCCATCTAGGTAGTGCTCAAAATGCAACACTGCAGAATAAACTGCTAGTAACTCCTTTCCAAGCGTATCATATCGCTTCTCGCGATCTTGGAGTTTCCGACTATAGAATCCAATCGGCTTGACTATACCATTATCCCGTTGATGTAACACTGCTCCTACGGCTACATCAGAAGCATCTGTGACCAGCTCAACCGGCTTAGTCCAATCCACAGGTGTTAATGTGGTTATTTGGATTAACAGATCTTTGGCCCTCTGGAATTTTTCCTTGTCGTCTTGGCTAAAATTAATAGGCCAGGACTTCTTGATCGTGCTCCGTTCACGAACTAAATGTCGAGTTAGCGACCCCAAAATTCCAGCTAAACCTGGTATGAACCGACGATAGTAGCTAATCATGCCCAAAAATCTACGCAACTGGCGTACAGTTCTAGGTTCTGGCACATCCTTGATTGCTTGTACCTTGTCTTCCAAGGGCTTGATTCCATCCTTGGAAATGGTGTGTCCAAGATATTTTACGGTAGAGCAACCAATCCTACTCTTTTCTGGTTTCACTACCAATCCATAATGTTCAAGCTTAGACAAAACGATGTCCAAATGCTCCCGGTGTTCCTCCCTAGATTGACTATATATAATGATGTCATCTATATACACTCTAGCAAATGAACAGTCTTGAAGAACTTCCTCTGTCAGACGCTGGAATGTCTGACTTGCATTCTTCAACCCAGAAGGCATACATAAGAATTCATGCGATCCTCCTCCAGGGAATCGCACTGCTGTGAGCGGTATAGATTCTGCCTCCATAAGTACTTGATAGTAAGCCTTCTGCAGATCTAATGTTGTATATACCTCATACCCCATTATATCCCTAAGCAAAGTACTCTGGTTTGGTAGAGGATACAAATCACTTTTCTTTACCGAATTCATTAGACGACAGTTACCACAAACCCTCCATTGACCTTGTTCAGGTTTGGGAACAACCACTATTAGAGATGCAAAGTTGGAATTTTAACGCCTACAAATTCCTTCTTCTCTCAACCGCTTAAATTCGTCAATAGCAACCTCCTGCTTATGTTGTGCTAACGGTTGAGACTTCGGCGAACAAAGTAGTGGTTTCACCAACTCGATTTGGTGTTCTATGTCTGTCTTTAAACCCTTGCGTTTAGCATTGAATGGCAGAAACCCGGACAGGTGTTTCTCAATGACATCCGCCAAGTCATCGGCGACGACGGGTCTGGGTAGTCTCACTGACCTAACTACTGAGGTCCCAGTCTCAGCATAAGTCACTATCCCAGTGCTTTGTCCAATGGTCCTAGATTTGGGATCTAAAGCGAGATTAAAATGGATCAAAAAGTTCATCCCAATGATGTTATCCTTTATATCAGCGACCAGAAAATTCCATGTAGATAGAGATTTCTGTCCCAATGTCACTGACAATTCTTTAACTCCCTTAACCTCATTTGGACTTCCATTAGCAGCCCATAGTTGGTAATCGAATGTGGAGCTATCAATTTTTACCACATCAGATCGAACTATGCTCACCTATGCACCCGTGTCTATTACGAAATTTAAGCCGCTAAGTTCATCAGTTATAACGAACTTATTGTTGCTATAACCAGCAACCTCTTTAAGATTACCTGCCAGCCGAAATCTAACAGATTTACGGACTGTACTACTGCGAATTTCTTCCATCAAAGCTTACGAACCTAACTTCGAAGATTTTAGTATGCCACGAATATGCATACCTTGGAGCCTTGCATGCGCAACCCCCCTAGGGCTCCTATTAGCGGGGGCTTGATTAGTTTTCCGGCAGCTTCGACCAGGCTATAGGAAGACTACTTCCTTTCCATCGGGGACCACCCAACTATGGAAACGTGCATCCCCCTCCTGACATTTTCCAAACTCGGCGTATTTGCGATGCGATATGCACCACTCGCGTGGTCCTTGTACACTCTCACGCGATTCGCCTCTCCAATGCTTGGAATTTGAACGTTGACTCCGAGAATTTACCCTACTTCTGTTGGAACTTTCCTTATTGTTTTTTATCCAAACCACATCCCTGCGGAGGGTACTTAATTCATTCTCTATGGTCAGGAGTCTCTCTGAGAGATGTCTGATTTGCTGCTCCAGGCGTGAATCTGCGGTTACTGCATACACCTTAGGTTCCTTCTGACGATACACTTTGTTCAACCCTTTGAGCTTCGTTGGCCACTCTAGTTCCAATGTATCATATACGTCCAAGGTGGTTCTTAGACTAGCAGGCAATTCTGCTACAAATATACTATTTATAACTTCCTCGGATATATCAAGCCCGATGGATTTTGAAATACGTCTGTCATAAAATTCAGATGGAAGTAGATTTCCCAACTTTTCCTGACGTAATATGTCAGTCATCCGTTCAATCCTCTCGGGTTGATATCGTCCATGGAGTTCTTCTACTAGAAGCTCAAATACATTTTCTGGTTTGTTCTCAGTAACAAAATTCCTGAGTCTAAATAGATTCTTTTTTAATGGCTCAGGTAAGCACCACCAGGCCGAGGCAAACCTTTCTATAGGGTCGGTCATCCGTTTTAGTTTAAAATAAAATTTTGCTTCTTCGACCCATTCAGAATGGTTGTCTGGTCTGTACATGGTGAGCTTAACATTGCTATCCATAGAATTGCGCAAAACGATCATCTACATCATATCTTTCCGCATAAAGGATCCTGGCGCGGTCGCCATTTTTTGTAGAGGCCCTTAGGTCACTACCATAAGGGGGTCTCTTGGATGCCAGGCCCGGAAATTCCATATATGCGGAATGATCATCTATCTTGGAACACTTAAGTTCCTCTGAACTAATTCTTAAGCTACAATCCTTAAGTCCATTAGCCAACTGCTCTTTATCCTCAGTATTTAATAAACCAGCCATAATATTATTAAATTACTTGTAATTTATATATTATATTAAATAGGTAAGCTTACCAGGATACGCTGATATCCACAGGTTACTGAACCGGAATGATTGAGACTTTAAAACAAATATACACTTTAAATACCCAAAACAAATTTGTGGTTCTTTTCGCTGATAATTAAAAAGAACAATCAAGATTTTGGTTTCTAAATCCCACTGGAGCAGTCTTTTTATCTGGATTTGGCAAAATCGACGATAATCTACGAAGACATATAGGCTATATGACGATGGTGCAATATATGGTGGCTCTACAGGCATGTGCCACAACATATTGGCCAAGTTGGGATATAAGAAGGCAGCTTCAACAACGTGCAACGTTGTCGCTACAGTTATTGTTGTGTTTTGAGTTAATAATATAACATTTGGGGAAAATTATTCAGTACAACAATTATGATTGATAATGTTATTTTATGCGTGGTGGCGAAAAAATAACTGTTCGGTAAAAATAAATGATAAATTGTCCTCGAGAAAAGACGAACAAAACTAGCTTGGTGGTTTATATTAGTCTTATCTTGGAAATGAACATCATGTTATTATTTACTTTCATTTGTTAACGGTTGGAAATTGACGCAGGTACGTCTTGATGAATGGCAGTGTTTATACAGAAACATAAAAAGCCGCAAAATATTGATATGATAAAATTTCTAGAGAAGACAACAACTACAAATCGATCATTGATATTACTTTTTCGAAGACTCGTAATGATTAACGTAATGACGGATGACGAGGAAGACTAATCAAGATGGTCAAATTAGGTGATCTGTGTTTTATGTCTAGCAGTATACTGTAAAACGCCCCAGCTTTAAGTAAATGCGGTACGACGTTTACAAAGTTTTGATGGGCCAACACGGCTGAGAGTTAGTACTGTTTGTGGCCATAATTAGGTCCGTAATTGCATTCTCTGGAAAATTTTGAGAAAGTTAGATAGTGTAGCAGTGTTTTAAAGTACTCATAGACACTTGAGACTGGTTCTGGCTGTTTGGCTGGTGTTCTTTCTGTTGTGGCGTTGACATCACCGGCGAGAGACTGTGCGATGTCTTAGTATTGTCCCATTGAAGATCTGCGACAGCATTGTGGTGATTGGCACACGTAGAGGTCCAATAAATAGATGTTGCTCCGTCTCACTAGTTGTGCAGCAACAAGATTGGCGTGACTTAAATTGATTCTGTGAGTGAAGCAAGTCCAGAAGTCAGCTTAGGTGAAAAGTCAGTATGAAAGGAGACAGCACGTACACGTAGTGCACGGAAGAAATCAAACGTGAATACTGACTAGAATGGTAAATGCACTGTGCTTATATAGCGTGAAAACAAAAGCTTGCACACCATTGAATAACGGCCAATTTAGCTTGTTTTAATTGATGCCGCGTAAATTAAATTTTAATTTCATTTACGCAATATGCCGGCGAATTGTTCATGAGCCGATACAATAATTTTGCTTATCAGTATTTCCTGTCGATAATGCAAAAGGTCTATTGTTGCTTTGAGGCAGATTGACTGTCTGACAAAATCTTTTTAAATTAGTACAGATGCCTACTTGACGGAGTGGAAGATTATTTGGTTAATATCATGTAGAATGTATCGGCCCTATTTAAACGTCATTTATAATTATTTACCCTTTTTCTTTTGTTATACGCATATATTTTTTGTGCATAATCATTGATCGCATATTAAAACTATTTCATTAAATTTTCTGAGCTATTGAAATGACGTAAATGTGTGCTAGATGTGAACCACCAAAGTTATAAGCTGTGTAACTGCCAATTATGATAATTATTAAAACTCTTTACTATGGGAATAAATTTTGTTTACTTAAATTAATGCGTTTCCGATATTAGTTAATCCTGATTAGCATAGAAAAAAGAGAGAATCGCGTATAAAATATTCGTAATATTCATGTGCGGACCTTTGACTTAAATTCCAATGCAGCTTGTACTAGAGTCCGTCTAACTTTGTTTAATGGAATACCCGGAAATATTCGAATGATGTTAAGGAGTATTATGGAAATTTTTAAAATTTGTATATTTATAATCGTATTCTACCTACAAGTTCAAGGCGGTCCTATAGGACAACCAGTCGCGATTATTTACATACATTATTTATAAAAAAACTCCTGTTCAGATCTCCCCTCGAACAAAATTTATATTTAAGATCCTTAGATGAGATCTTCTAAATTTTTAATCGTAGGGATATGCAGTTGGAGAATTTTTTTATTTAGCTAATCAGCTAGGAGAGTTAAAATTTACATTGGAAAGATAGGGAAAGAAGAATTATCATTTACGGTTTAAAAATTAAAACGAATAGGTCAAATATTATAAAAGGCTTTTTATAGGAAAATTTTTGTTCAGATATCCGCCTGAACTACTGCTCTAATTACTCGTTTTGGATGAAAATAGACATTCTATAATACATGATATTAAGTCTTAAAATAGTGGATGTAAAATATAGGGACGAAGAATAGTTAAAATTGTAGGAAATTTCAGGATAAATGGATATCAGGCTAAATAAATTGAAAAAAATCATAAACGAGATGCTTTAGAGATTTTAAGGAAAAATAAACCAGGAAAAGCAGGTAATGTTTTCAGAAAAACATAATGTAGATAAATATAGAACTCTGGTTCGAACAGACTCCGGATTAAGTAAAAATGCATGACATTAGCAAAGAAATATAACATAAGAAAAATATTAAGACAAGGAGTTACTATAGGCAATAAGCAACTGAATCAAAAAGAAATAATAGGATCCCTCAGCACATCAGGAGTTTATTATATACCTTGTAAAGATTGCAAACTCAGGTATATAGGTGAAACCATGTCTCCAATGAAGGTGCGTAGAGTGGAACATAAAAGGGCATGCAAATATGAGCATAGGCATAGATCATATCTAGCTAGGCACTCAATGGAGAGAGGTCATCAGATAAACTGGGCTGGCTGTAAAATGATTGCATTATGTAACCAAAATGGATTAAATATTTTTAGTAATAAATAGCAAAGAGTTATTTGTTTCGCCGCCGTGCATACAATAGCACTAGCAACCATCTTTTTTGTGCAGAATAATTTTCACCAAATGTCAATATTGTCATAATATCTAGCCGCAATGCTACAACTATATTAACATCAAATAATTTAATTAATAAATAATAATATAAACAGACTATTCTGCATCAAGTCTTAAATACGGCAGTAGGCGTTGTTTAGCCGCACCACTAAACTTTACAATTCTTCGCCAGAAAATGCTATCAACCGTATTATACAACTTGCCTAACCAATACCTAAAGTCTCCGCTTAAAATCCATCAATAGCCATCCAGGTTATAAGAGTTAAATACTGTTTTTTGCGGAGAACTAATATATATGCAAGTATGTATTAGGTGTTGCGAACCTAGTAACAAATTAGTTCAGTTGTGACCAGAAGGATAAACCAAAGACAGCATGAACGGAAAGTATAATCTCATGCACATTCGTTTCGTGCTTACTGACGACTCATCAGTAGGAGCCGGTATTACGCCCTTTAAACACTATATATTTTGGTCAAGAATGTGGGATAATATGATGGTACAATCTCCTAATTAACGTGCAAAGAGTTGATCCGACCCGGACTCGAACCGGGGCATTCTGCGTGTTAGGCAGACGTGATAACCGCTACACCACCGGACCTGACGTTGACCATAATATATAGTGGTTAAAGGGCGTAATACTGGCTTCTACTGATGAGTCGCCAGTAAGCACGAAACGAATGTGCATGAGATTATACTTACCGATCATGTTGCCTTCGGTTTATCCTTCTGATCACAACTGAACTAATTTGTTACTAGGTTCGTAACACCTAATACATACTTGCATCCAGGTTATAAGTTGATATATAGTATTTCTTGATTTACAAATAACTTATTCTGAAGTATCACTAGCCAAAGTATTTCGGCAGACAATTAATTTTCACCTAGCGTCTTCATAAAACGAATTCTTGACGAGCGGGTTCATAGCTCACCGATCAAGTACATGCTGGTGTTTCAGATACTCCTGTTTGTCGGAATCATCTGCTTTATAAACCATCTCTGATCACCATTTATCCATAATATAAAAGTCAATTTGAAGTTAAAAGACGTTATTAAAGGATAGGGATAAAATTAAAACTTTTGTCGTACTTTTAACGTCTAACTCTATGACTTTTGATGACTAAATTCTGATTATTTAAGTAAGTTATATTTTATATTCATAATCAGTAACACAATCACTTCAATAATTTGCAATAATAATGAAGTATTATCTAATTTTTAAAATAGAACAATTATTTAAGCTCCGTACAGCCTCCATAATCCTAAAAATATTCAATTCATTTACTTTTCTACTTGCATTACTACTCGAAGTAAAAAAACTATATGTCAAGGTCACAAAAACCTAGCTATGCACTTTGACAATATCGCAATCATGTCTCTGAATTTAAATAAGTTTGACCACTGATAAGGAAATTGGTAAATCCAAATCATTACTAATAAAGAAGCCTGGATATTGACGTTGAATTCTGATTGTTGATGGGAAAAAGAAATATGTCAGCAAGCGCTATTCTAGCAATTTCTTAGAACAATAAATCTACTTTTTTCTGTCTTACATAGTGAATGTTGCTGGACGCTGGAAATCACAACGTTTTTAGAGACTCGAGTTTAATTTCAAAAAGGAAAGAATACTTTTTTCTAGAAACACTACTAAATAAAGCGTACTTAAATTACAAAATAGCTGAAATGTAGAACTACATTAAGTCCACTTTTAGCAACCAAAGGGCGCGCTATGGCTCATAAGGAAAATTATTCACAGAAAACTTGGAGGGAGTTCTGAGTGTATTGGATCTTTAAGGGAAAATGGTCGGAAATGTTCGCAGATCAGTTGTGACCATTAAAGACAATGAAATTCACGCACATCAAATTAAATCCACGTCTAAGCTGGAGTACCTGTATCAATTAGAACGCATATAAATGACCGTTTGCTCGAAATAGAGCTTTTGATTTCATGCCCAGAGTAAACGTATAACGACTAAACATGGCACACCATAGTCGGTTTAGAGGAATGAGTAACGTAAAGCTACTGCAAACCCGGAAGCAATTTTGTGTAATGATTTGTTAACATATTTACTATCTGAGTTTCGCTGCTAATAACGCACGCTCGTATCAAATAACATATACTGTTGCACAATTTTTAATTATTTACTCCCACATTAACACTTGCAGTTATTTAAATAGTCATTTTTACTGGTTTCATCTTTAATTCACTGATTTTAAAATTTATTATCCTACTCAAATTATTCGTCCATTAGTATATCTCTAAAATGATTCATTATTACAATTTTATGATTATTATTTAGACTATCATTTGCTTAATAGCTGATTATCGTAATCAGCTTCCAAACAAATGTTTGCGCATATTTCTTACGAAGCCGCTAATTTAGTCCAAATCTAACCAATTATAACATAGCATGTAATGCATTTGCACGTTATAATAGACATTATCTTATTTTATTACCACTATTTCACTCAAAAACCTACAAAATATTGCATTCCACCAAGTCTTCTGACAAAATTTCTAAGCATAATTAATTTCACATGCGTTCACTTGACGCTCAGTGCTCAGAGTAACCTAAAATGTAAACAATTATTCAAGCACACAAACGTACTTGTTACGAGTAGTTCGGGTTTTGCTTATTTTTAGCAGTTAACATAAGCAAATGTAATATTATTACACAAATGGTAATGGCATACATATAAATCGATAAAATTCCAATAACAAAATAACATGACGAACTGTCATATTTCGCACCTTATTAAACGAGGTACAAAACAATTGAGGACTATTCGGAATCACAATATAAGCAACAGATGTAAATACGTTGTAGCGCTCAACAAGAATAAGGCAATAAATCAATTCCGATTCGCGCAAAAATTTTAATACAAGCTTTCTTAGATTGTGTCATTAATGAAGACAGTTAACTTAATCAAATTTTCGGACACGAGCTAAACATAAATTCTATTTTCTAACCAGTGACAAATTATACCAAGACTATCGTAGGTCACTCGTCCAAAAGAGTTAAAATTTTCGATCATCATCTTCAGAGAACGATGAAATACATTCCGGCGAATATGAAACCTCAACACTTATTTTGAAGCTTTGAATTACCTTTCAACTCCTAATACGTCCGAGTACATTATGGCTGTATCTTAATTCAAATAGGGATCGTTCAGCCGAATTAATAATTAGGTATTATATTTTTACAATACAACTTCTAATTTCTGCCATATCTGGAAGAAAATATCATATTTCGAATAGACTCTAAGCTGTATTTTGGAAGCTTAGAAATGACTACCTATATGGCCCGTAGCCACAGAAATTCTGGTCTGATGACCGGTGTGCAGAAGCTAGTCAATCCGAGAATGGTAGCATAAAACGTGCCTTGTTTAAAGGGACACTGTCATCACCCTGTTTCATGTGAAGCCTCAAGTTTGTTCTAACTGCGCAGTAATTTTTATTATATGTGTTAGAGGGCATGAGAGAAAGCGTGGCAGACGCGAATGGCAAGTTTCAGATGCTGAAGGAAACTTTGGCACCTGTTATCGTGGCAGATACTATAAAAACACTAGGTCGCCCATTTCTAGTGAAGATGGTTTGTATACGCAGTTTTCCTTCTCTTGGAAATTCTGCCAACAAAGGCTGATGAGCACTATCTGCCAAGATGCCACTGGACAAAGTTTACTTCAGCAGCCGAAATTTTCCCTTCGCGTCTGGCTTGCTTCCTCTCATCCCGTCAAGCACATTTAACAATAAAATTTATTTCGCAGTTAGACCAAGCTCAAGGCTTTACATGAAACGGGATAATAGCTGTGTCCATTTAGACCCCACAAGGTTCATGCAACCATTCACCGACTGACTAGCTCGTGCGCGCCGGTCGTCAAGCCGGAATTCCTATGGCTAGTGCCAACTCTTCCCGTCTGGTTTATTTTATTTCATTATTTCTCTAAATGCAATTTGATTAATGTTGCGCCTGATTTCAGCACTACAGGATCCACATATATATACATTATTTCCACACGAAGTATCTTTTTAGCATTCTCTAAACACAATTTTATTAATGTTACGCGTGATAAGTGTGTAAGAGGATCCAATTATTTATACATGATTTCCGCAAGTAATATCTCTTGTGTCTTCTCTAAAACAATTTAATTAATGCTGTGCGTGATTAGAACATTACAGTATCTAATTACTCATACATGATTTTTGCACGAAGTGTCTCTTGCGTATTCACTAAATACAAGTTGGTTAATGATACGCGTGATTGAAGCATTACAGTTTTTCATTATTTATACATGTTTTCCGACCGAAGTATCTCTTACGCATTCTCTATACGCAATTAGATTAATATTGCTTTTCATACAAGTACTACAGGATGTACATATTTATACATGATTTCCGAAAGTAGTATTTCCTGCACATTCTCTAAATACAATGACATTAATTATTTTCGTTGTTGAAACATTAGGGGACCCACTTATATACACATCATTTCAGAAAGCGGTATCTTTTGTGCATTCTCTAAACACAATTTGATTAATGTTGCGTGTGATTGGTGCATTACAGGATCCATTTATCTTTACATGATTTCCGCAAATGACATCTCTTGCGATTTCTCTAAATACTATTTGAAGAATGTTTTGCGCCACCATTGACAAATAATGTAGCTAGTCAGCAGATGCCATCAAATATATAATCTGGTGATAAATTAAGCATTTATACACTAGAAATTGGTGACCTGGTGTTCATTTACAACCCACATAACTTTGAATTTCATTGTTTTGCGGTAGTGCAGCGTCAGTATTTTATGCTGGTTTAACACTGTGGAGTATTAGTGGTAATAGAAATAGCGCAGAAAACGTAACCTTTATTTAATTAGTATTGGTTGAGAAGTCATGAATAGCATTGACAAAGCTCTAAAATGAAATTAAAACCACCTAAAGCTCGGTTTTTCTGTTGGTGTTTGTTAGTTTTGCTATTTGAATATTCTTGTTCTCTGGATATTTATTTTTGCTAATCTTATATTCCAAGATTTCATTTCGAAATCTTATGTCCAGCAATACATCTCCTTCATGCTTTATTTATGTATGATTTTTTTATATTGCAAATTCTCGATGCGTTTCTCTAGTAATAGGACTATATCGTCACTCTGCATGGAAGTTGTGTTTCCTAAGTCAGATTGCGCATTAGCTTGTGTGTTCTAGTTTGACTTTTGCATTGAGGTATATGTTGCTTGTTTTCAATATTGTATTAAAGTACATATACACAACTAGTTGTAGTCAACCGATTCTTTAATTATATTGTAGGATGTGATGTGATTATTGTAAAAGGTTTTGCGGGGTAACTGTTGATTTAGTGATGCTATGATATTCCTAAATATGCCTGGTATCTGACGTCGAAATAAATTCGTTTGACGTGCTTCTAATCAGTCTCAATATTTATTGACGTCAGACCCCTTTTCCAATGTCGTGATGTGAGAGGGCTAAGTCGAATTAGCACACGTGTATTATGAAAAATGTTGCAAAGTATATTAAAATTCTCTGTTAGTCAAAATTGACCTTGCTCTAGAAGCCAACAAAATAAAATATTGTTAACACAAATTTAATATCTAGGCACAAAGGCAAAATTATAATAAACACAATAAATAAATCCAGAATGTCTTAGCAGAGTAGTTACTGTTCACGGATAAACGATTAAAAACACACAATATATAAATCCTGGCTTTGACAGTTATAACACAATCCACTGCATGTTACCTGTTAATTACGCGCGAGTGTGTATTATTATCAAACAAAACCATGTTAATTACAAATAAAATTGCAGTTCAAGAAATCTCAATTAAAACTGTTTAAAAGCTAACAGAAATTGTTTCTAAAATCACAGTTAGGAGAAATATTATCTAAAACCAGAATTAGCATATGTGACCCTAAGGTAAACCGGATACGACTAAATTGAGATTCATTAGGTTGTAGCGCAGAGCCGCCCGTTACAATATATTCATGTAAGCCTAAACAAAATTTATAGCCTCTTGCCGTTTTCTAATTAGTCCCTTCTATGCATGATTTGATTTAGGACTCCGATACAATGATGCATGGACATTTTATGGAGAAATGCTTCGTATATTGATTAGGATGATGTAGATGATGATGCTGATAAAACGTCTGAAATGTCCAATCTATGATCGATATTTAATTGGTTTTTTAGAATAGAATAGAATATCTTTATTTGGATTCAAACCACACATATTCCATCAAATAATAAAATTGGAAAATGTACAATATATATATTAAAAAAATTATCACATCACATAAAATTGTGCAATAAGTCTCATATAGATAAGTATATCTCACTAGTTGTACTATACAATATATTAATATCAGAAAGTTCGGCTGTAGAAAATTATAGATACATCATCAAATTAGGAACAATTAAGGTATAATTTGAGTGTAACATTATGCAAAAAAAATTGAGAACCATGACTAGCAATTGATTGTATGTATTGTTGACTAATATGATGATATAATGCATAACATTTCAATTTATAATAATACAAAACTTGGAAATAAAAATCTCTAGAAAATCTGTTTCCGATAACAATTATCCTTGTCTCTTAATCAACCATGAGAAAGTATAATCATAATCAGAATAAAAAATATCAGCAGGATTGTAGACTTTTTCAAGTTCAGTAGATTAAAATTTAAAAGACATCTTAGATGGAGGCATTTCTCTAAGCCCCTTTGGCAATTGGTTAGAAATTTTGTAGATTTTCGAGAAAGAGAATAACTTGCTCGGAACATTCCCCACCAACGGAGGAGATATTGCCAAATGTCCAGATCTAGTTCCAACTTCATGACTCTTCCTTATCGGAGTCATATAGGCACCAGTCCACTGGTTTAAATGGAAAACTTTTATGCAATAGCACATCCTCCGAAACCACAAAGATTGCAATGACACAAACTGTAATCTAGCGGCGTATATAGTGCAGGAGATAGGACTAATTTGTTTCACAACTTTTCTTTGTACAGCTTCTATCTTATTGGACAAACCCTTTTTTAATAGATTCCAAGTAGCGACAGCATATTCTAGTATTGGTCTAAACCATATTATATACATTTTAAGTTTTATGTCATTCGATAAGATATTTCGATTTATTAGTGCCCATCTTTTCTTGGCACTGCCTACTATACTTTCAATGTGTCTCTCAGCAGAAGCTGTACATTGAATAGTTATACCTAAATCATTAATTTATTGCATAAGTTTAATCTCAAACACATCATTAATCACAGCATCATGAAAATAAACATAAGGAAAGTTTGTTCTGTTACCTATTTTTAAAGCTCTCGTCTTTTTATTGTTAATTCTCAGCCCTAGTGTAATCAAATATCTACTCAAATCATACAAATCTAATGTCACATTATTTTTGGAGAATTTGACATTTTTTGGATCAATTGGGAAGATTATTTTTAAATCATCAGCAAATTTGCAAAGTCGACCGTTAAGGATCTTAGTTTCCAAATGTGCAAATACGATATTAACTAAAATTGGCCCAAAACTTTATCCCTCTGGAACTCCACTCGTTACTCGTTTCGATTTTGATATCAAATCATTTACTTGAATACTCATTCTTCGATTATATAAATAGTATTTAAGTAATCTAAAAGTATTTGGATCAATATTCAACAAACTTATCGCATTCAAAATAGCATCAAAAGATATAGAGTCAAAAGATTTTGAGATATCTATAAATACAATTAATGCATCAAACTTATTTTCATCTAATGAAATTACATGTTTCCGCATAGAAAACATATTAGTAGTTGTCGATCTATCTTTCGTAAAGCCATGTTGACATAAATCAAAATCAGCCGGCAACATACATTCTAAATGATCTAGTATTAATCGTTCTATTATCTTCAAAAACGAAGGGATAATAGAGATTAATCTATAATCACTGGCGCACGTTGGCTTACTTATCTTTGGCAACGGCTTAGCTACTATCGTTAGTATATCGATTGGTAATTTCCCATTCTTCAAAATTCCACTTATAAAGTTGCAGAGCACATTCCTAAAAGTTAAGGGTAATTGAAGCAGGTTATCAATCGAAATACCAAAGTGATCTTTTTGTTTTTTTGATTTGATTTTTAACATCAATTTTATCAATTCATCACTGTCAATAACAAGTCCTGATTCCTGGTCTCCCAAAGGATCAGGTAGTTCCATAAAATTTCTTTCATTCTGTGGATTACATATCAAATTGCCAAATACTTCATCCAATTCACAGAGAAATTCATACTCAGTTTTATCCACAGGTAATATAAGCTTTAACTTTTCCTTATATTCACTGTAATCTGTGAAGAGTTTGTATCCTAGTCTAGGGTTACTCTTCATTTTGGCCAAAATAATTCGTTCTGATATTTGACGAATTATCATCAGTGATAAATTAATTTTGTTATCAATAAAATCTAACCTCATTTGTTTAATGCTATTGATAAGGCTACACTTTATTATATTATCTCGTTTAATTCTTAGTTTACACAATTTCCTATTAAATCGTTTTGGTATAATGTCCGTAAATGTAGATGCCTGAAATAAAATAGATAATAACGATGAAACAGAAGAATCAAATTCGTCAGTGTTCAAAAAATAAAAACTTTCATAATCAATCAGTATGCTTAGTTCTCTAAAAAGATTCCAGTTGATTCTGGAACAGTGCACGAGTACATTATCAAAATTTAGTTTCTGTGTTATGCTACACAAGATGTTCCATTGTAAAATAATTTGTTTGTGATCCAATTCTTTGAAATAATTAACAACATCATAACTGTGCGATTTCACCATTTCAATTTCTAAGTATACATGATCTAAGCATTGCGAACCTCTAGTTGATTCATTTATAATCTGCTTGAGATCATGATTAGAAAAAATTGATTATTTCACAGTCATGTAACTTATTAAAGTCACCTACCACTACATTATAGCCATGACAGTCAAAAATAGATTGAAAAGAATTGGTAAATGTTTGATCATCAAATAAAGTAGCATACGGCGGTCTGTAAACCGCTGTTAAGATCAGATTATCAATTTGTATAGATAAAAAATCAATGATAGCATTATCTTCACTAGTATGCAAAATTTTCGCCTTTAATACAGATTTACTATAAATAAGTACTCCTCCACCTCTTTTATCCAGCGATCTGTCTTTTCTGAATAAAGAATAGTGAGGAATATCAAATTCATGGTTTTCAATATCCTTATTAAGCCAAGTTTCAGATAATATTATAAAATCAAAATCGTTACTTATTATAAAATTACACAGCAAAAAGTTTTTGTTCCTAACACTTCGAAAGTTAGCATAAAATAAAGTAAATGTAGAACATGACTTATCTAAACAATTATCAACTTTTACTGATTCAACTTTGTTTGATTCTTTTTTATTCATTTCCCGGGTTTTGAGGCCATACTTCTTTTCCCCCTGCTGTCCACAACATTTAGTAATGATACATCGTTTTTTGATGTTGCAGTCGCAGAGGTTACTTGATGAGAGATTGACGGCTTCCGTTCCTGGTTGTTCTTTAACTTTTTTGCTTTTTCCAACTTCCGTTGGAGAAACGTTTTGTCCCGACCAATAAATATGCTGTGAAAACTCAAATTCTCATCTTTCTTTTTATTGATAGACTCAATTTGCATATTTGTTGGCCTTTTTGATAATTTTACAACTACTGGCCTTGGACGATCTGACCGTTTCCCCACCCTAAAGCATTTAGCAATATCTGCATGCGTCTCTTCTTTTATTAAAGCATTTAATTTCTCGATGTCTTTTACATCAGCATTTTCATAAAGATTAAATAAAACTAATTGATCTTGTTTGCTGTTTCGCGCTGAAACTTCGTTCGCTAATATATTCAATATTTCTTCACCAGATAATTTATTTTTAACTGGCATGTCGCCTTCCACTGTTATATCAGCCAATTCAATCCATGGCTGAAAATCAGTCTGTAATTTGTCTAACTTCATATTTAATGCCTCATTCAGTATAACAATATTCTTATTTTTTAAATTCCAGTAAATCGTCTTTGTTTTATAGTTGTATATCTTAAGCGTCTTCTGGAACCTAATTTGCTTGGGATAAATCACCGTTTGTGGTACTAGACTACTTTCCATACATTTACATGTTTCATGACAACCAGGCTGATATTATCAAAAATAAAAAGTTCCTTTATTTTTTAAATCCATTAATCAAAATCAGCGTTTTTAACTTCTCTATATAAATTTTAGTTTTACGAATAAATGTGAACTGTTAATAGATATGTTTGCTGCTACAATAATCGTAGATGAGATTTTTGGTAAACAAATAGTGTAAATGTAAAAGTTTATTTAATACAGCCATTAGCGTTTTAATTAGATTTAAATAATTTCGACTAGCGGTAGTTTTGCTATGTTTTTCGACAGCTGGTTAAATATTATGGGTTTGTATTTACTTCTACCTCGCAAACTTGATTTAAAGAGCAAATTAATCTTCTCTGTATTTGTTTACATTTGCATAAGGGTTAACAAAGCAGCACGTTTCAAATGACCGAATTTTACATCACATATTTTAATTCTCGGACTGTGCGTGCTTCACTGTAGTTAAAATTGAGCTCATTAAGTTGGCCTGAACCCAACTTCTGAGACTAAAATTATCAACTCTAACTCCTAGATCTTTAACTCCACAGACTCCAAACTCGGCCAAGCTCTTCAGACTGATCTCGCTGGGTGTGCTATATCTTTTCTAACTGATCAGACTTATGGTTTTCATAAAAATGAAGATTAAAAATCATTAAAAATCCCATAGACTTAGATTGAAAATAGTATCTTTCTATCTATCATCTGACTATCTATCTCCTTCAATGTAAATATTTACCAACTGGTAATGATCGCGTTATATTCATTTACATTTACTATTTCAAGTGTTATTTCAAAATTCTTCAATGTAAATATTTACCAAATGGCAATGATCCCGGTCGGAAATGGTTAACACATGTACAGTAAATAAATCCAATATTTGAACAGAGAGGCACTATAATCCACCGCATGTTACCTGCGTATTGCGCGCAGGTGTGTATATTTATTAAACAAAATTCTATTAATTCCAATTAAATTTGCAGTTCAAGAAATCTGAATTAAAACCGCTTGAAACTAACAGAGATTGTTGCTAAAATCACAGTTAAGAGAAATATTGTGTAAAAACAGAGTTAGACAATTTGACCTTAAAGAGAACTATAATTGTCAAAATTGAACATCGTTTGGTTGTAAAGCGGAGCCGCGTGTTACAGTGGAATATTTTCAGTTATAAATTGTTATTAATTTGGAGCTAAGTCAATGTTGACAATAAATTTTATACTTTGAATTTTTAAAATGCAACGTCCTTATTTCAAGTAAACATAATTTTGAATGTGAAACATCAGTATTTTATGCTGGTTTAACGCTGTTAATGTTAGTGGCGATAGTAGTGGCGTAGATAGCGTCACCTTGATTTAATTATTATTGTTTGAGAAGTAATGTAGTGTTAATAAAGCACTTTGAAATGAATTAATTATCACGTAAACCTCGGTTTGTACGTTGGTGTTTTGCTATTTTCCTATTCTTCGTGTCTGGATATTAATTTTTCCTATTCTTATATTCTAAGATTTCATTTAGAAATCTTATGTCCAGAAATACGTCTCCTTTGTGCTTTTTCATGTAGAATTTTCTTATATTTCAAATTCTTAATGCATGTCTCAGAAAAATAAAATATTGTTAACACAAATTTAATATCTAGGCACAAAGGCAAATTATAATAAACACAATAAATAAATCCAGAATGTCTTAGCAGAGTAGTTACTGTTCACGGATAAACGATTAAAAACACACAATATATAAATCCTGGCTTTGACAGTTATAACACAATCCACTGCATGTTACATGTTAATTAAGCGCGAGTGTGTATTATTATAAAACAAAACCCTGTTAATTAAAAAATAAAATTGCAGTTCAATAAATCTCAATTAAAACTTCTTGAAACTAACAGAAATTGTTTCTAAAATCGCTGTTAGGAGAAATGTTATCTAAAACCAAAATTAGCTTATGTGACCCTAAGGTAAACCGGATCCGACTAAATTGAGATTCATTTGGGTTGTAGCACAGAGCCGCCCGTTACAATATATTCATGTAAGCCTAAACAGAATTTATAGCCTCTTGCCGTTTTCTAATTAGTCCCTTCCATGCATGACTTGATTTATGATTCCGATACAATGATGCATGGACATATTATGGTGAAATGCTTCGTATATTGATTAGGATGATGTAGATGATTATGCTGATAAAACGTTTGAACCGTCGAACCCATGATCGATATTTTAATTTTTTCCCCTATGTTTCAACATTCAAGTAAATAGGCTTGGTTTTATAGCTGTGTATATCAATGGTCTTCCGGAACCTCAATTGCATAGGACATGTCTTCGTTTATACTACTAGACTACTTTCCATACCATTACATGTACAATGACAACCATTCTAACATTATCAAAAATAATAAAAATTCTCTATTTTTTGAATTTGCTAATCAAAATCACGGTTGTGTAACTTCTCGTTACAAATGCCAAATTTACGAAGAAATGTGAACTGAAAAATGTTATGTTAGCAGATTCAATAATCGTAGATGATATTCTTTGTAAACAAATAGTGTCGACTTTGAAAGTTCGTTTGAACACAGCTAGTAATGTTTAAATTGGATATATATTAATGAAAACAGATTCTTTGTAAACAAATAGTGTCAACTTTGAAAGTTCGTTTGAACACAGCTACTAATGTTTAAATTGGATGTATATAAATTCGTCTTGTCTGTATTTGTTTATGTTTACTTAAATGTAAACAGACCAACGCGTTTCCAGTTGCTCAATTTTGCATCGCAACTTATTTTATTCTCCGGACTGCGCGGTGTTAAGAGTAAGCTCACTTATTAAATGTTCATCGTATTATATACTCCAGCGGAACCATAATGGTAGATAATCAATTTAATTTAATATGCAATACTTATTACATTTGGAATATTTTATGAGCATGACATAACATATATCAAATATCTCGATCTGTAATGGGATATTTTTAGTTATAAATTGGTTTTAATTTCGAGCTAAGTCAATGTTGATTATAAATCTTATGCTTTTCATTTTTAAAATGCAACGCCTTATTTCAAGTAAACATAGGCGATGTCGTTTTATTATACTTTCATTGAAAGATTATGTAGCTTGTCAGCGGATTCCACCTGATTTTATTTAATGATTAAAGAAGAATAATTTCACCAGATATAGAGGTGAGGGGACACCACTTGTACCAAATTCCGAGAAACTCCATGAAATAATGGAGCCGGCTTATCCTCCAAAAGGAGTCAGCCGCAGTAAAGAAAGAAAAGAAAGATATAGAGGACCTAGTTTTCATTTACAGCCCATACATTATTTTGAATTTAGTGGTTTGTATCAGTGAAACATAATTATTTTATGTTGATTTAACCCTGTGTAGTGTTATTTGTGATATTAGTGGCGTACATTCCGTAACCTTGATTTATTTATTACAGTATGAAAAGTTATTTAGTGTTAATGAAGCACACTGAAATGAATTTATTGTCACTCAATTCTCTGTTTGTCCGTTGGTGTTTACGACTTTCTCTATTTGAATATTCTTGTTCTCTGGATTTTTATTTTTCTATTCTCATATTCCAAGATTTCATTTAGACATTTTATGTCTGACAATACATCTCCTTTGTGCTTTATTTATGTATTATTCACTTATATTTCAAATGTTTAATGTGTTTCTTTAGTAATACGACTGTATTTTTACTCAGCACGTAAGTTGTATTGCTGACGTCAATTTGCGCATTAGCTTGCGTGTTCGTGTTTGACATTTACATTGAGGTATATGTAGTTTGTTTTCACTATTATGCTAAAGTATGTATTCACCTCTAAGTGTGATATATCAGGCATCAAATATGTAGATCTATAATGAAACATGGCATTAAGCTAGGACTAAGTCAATGATCATGATAAATATTATTCTCAAGCCCTTAAATAGCTCTTTGGCGTTTCATTTCAAAAATGAAATTTTCTTTTTTTGCAAATAAACGCAGACGACGTTGTTTTATACCGCCACCATTGAAAGATTATATAGCTAGTCAGTCCATTCCATCTAATACAATCTGGGGTTTAATATAGAATAAATTCACTATAGATGGATGACATTGTTTTCATTTACAGTTCACGAATAACATGGAATTTCGTAGTTTTGCGACAGTGGAGCATCAGTGTTTTGTACTGGTTTAACGCTCTGTAGTATTAGTAGTAGTACTGATGTGCAGCTTGGCGGCATCTACAACTTATATAAAAAAGACTCTTGATCTTGGTGAATGAATTTATTACCTTACGACTATATATGTGTGTGATGAAACACAAGGCCTAATATTGAGGTAGAAAAAGGTTGCATTTTCGTGGGCAAACGCCGAATTCCAAGCTCTGTGGAGATTTATCGCGCGAGTATGTTCAAGGACTTCATGTTTGGTGCATTTTACTTCGTAGGTATTCCGAGATTAGAAATCTTCAAGGCGAGGGACGCAATTCACCACGCATAAGCACTTTGTTATTACATAATTTATTTTAATATAATGGATAGCAGCAATATGTGTGCGAATACAGATCAATTACCCGAAGGAAATTAGCTTAAAGGAAAATACCGAAGAATTTAATTGTTCTAAATTTGATGCTCATCCCGCCCAAATTATAAATATGTGAGTGGCATCTCAGGGGCTCTCGTATGGTAGTAACAAATGTGTCTCTACATCATTCCAAGATATTACGTATTACTTGATCTGCGTTTTGACTAGCGTAGCTTTCATTGTTCCAGTAGTTTTCTTTTGACAAGATATTTCGGCCTAACTTACCGTTAGACTTCATTAGTTAGGCCGAAATATGTTATCAAAAGAAAACTACTGGAACAATGAAAGCTGCGTTAGTCAAAACGCAGATCAGGTAATTTTAATTAATCCAGATTGGCAAATAAAAACATCATTCAAGAAACATTTAACATGGAATATAACGTATTACATTTGAATTAATTGACATAATCTCGCCAATATTATTTGATAATTTACATTACAATTTCACAACGTAACTATCTACATTTGTCTTTAGGACCAGTCAATTTACTTCTATATAAACAACATGTAATTTATCTTAGATATATTTCTGTCTTCAGCAAAAGGCAAAAACTAAATTATTGCACGAATTAAAAGTAAACTTCTGTTTTTAAAATTCATGGAATAATTTTTTTTCTTTTTGATTTTTTGCAGATTTTGTGTCGGCTATTTTGGTATATAAGGTCTTTTGGTTTTCTACTTAAATCTCTATCATGGCAGCGGCAGCAGTAGGGTCTTTACTTGATGAGCTTATGGGCAAGAATCGTAACGCCTGTAATGGCAAATCTTTGTCTGTCCATTGGTCCGATGATGATATTTGCAAATTTTTTCTCTGCGGTTTCTGTCCGCATGAGTTATTCGTTAATACCCGATCTGATCTAGGACCCTGCCCCTATTCACATGACGAAAAGCTTCGTGACAAATATAGATCCAGTAAAAGGTATGAAAAAATGGGTTATGAACAAGAATTTGCTCAAAATTTGAGAAGGTTGGTTGGCGATGTTGATAATAAAATACTCCACAGACATGAAAGATTAAGTCACACTAAATCAGTTGACAAATCAAATTCCGGTGTTTTGATTGCAAATCGTGATAAAGTGAAAGAGTTAACTGAGCAAATAAATGAACTTTTAAAAGAAGCTGAGGAGTTGGGAAGCAATGGAAATATTGACCAATCAAAGGGTGTTCTTAAATTGTGTGACGAATTAAAAGATCAACGTTCGCAATTATGTGGCAACGAATGTATTGCCCAGGTAAGTTGAGTTTTTTTACTTTTGTAGACAAAAGAATTAGAAGTATGTGAAATTTGTGGTGCTTTCCGCATTAAAGACGATGCTCCGCAGCGTGTTGAAGAACATTTGAGCGGCAAGATGCATGTCGGATTTGCAAAGATTCGTGATTATCTACGAGAGTTCGAGAAAAAAAAGGTACATTCGAGGTTAATTCGTGACCGTCGTGCTGGCGGTTATAGCGATTGCAAGTAAGTCAACTTTGTTAGTTTTTTCCTCGATTTTTACTTCCTTTGTACTGTGTGTCTTTAGTGCCAGTCTCCAGATTTCGGAACATGTTCAATCTAAAGGTACTCACATTTCTTTTTTGTCAGATGATTATGAGATTTTCCGACAGATACGACTATTGGGTTATGTCCTCATTTGTAAAGGTATTTTTTAGCAAATTGGACGTTAGATATAAGAATGCAGTATAAGTTCGTTTTTTTATAATCTCGAATCCGAGTTCAATTCCTGTTCAACATTTTATAAAGAAGCCATAATAATATTATTTTGTTACATAATCGTAATACTGAAACTGCCTATAAGCAAAGGTAAATTATAAATTCGATGGTTAGAATCAACTGCGCGTTTTGCCTTTATTTAACCAGGAAAGTAATCTATTTTGCTTGCAAACATGTCGGGTTTAGTTCTATGCATGAATTTTGTTTTCTATCAGGTCTTTGCCTACTAGAGAACAAAGCAGACGTACTGAATCTTCGCGAAATAATACAAGGCACAATTTTCATGACAGTCGTGGGGACAAGCATCGTCGCAGAAGTAGTAGGAGTCATGATCGCCGCCGTCATCACCATGAACACTCACATTATAGCAGACATGAAACATCTCCATTCAGCGCTCCCCGCCGTTTGGCGGAAGGAGAAGATTTTCAATTTATCTTTTATGACTAGACAACCAGCTATATTTTACATAAAATATATTTTTTATATTTTTCAGTACTGTATTCTGTACCAATTGCGCTTATTTTAGCTTGGTTTGCAGGCTTGAGAGTATACAAAGTTACACAAAATTGTATTAGCATATACTGCGTTCAAGTGTCACATGGATTCTCTTCATAGTCATTTTAAATTGAGTCTGCATCTCTTGTTGACATTTTATACGCAGTAATAAATCGCTTTGCTGAATTTATAATGCTCAGAAATCGTAATAATTTAGTTTCTCATGATTTTAGTGATTTATTTACAGTGCTGGTTGAGAAAAACACCAATTTTGTGCTTGTGCGACCATGTGGGATGTATCCAACCGTACAAATTATGTAATTCTGACATCTATATTGTTCGTCGTTAATTTAAAGTTTTCGTTAACATTTATTTCCGCTATCGCGATAGGTTAAGATTCCAATTAGGAAGAACGATCTAGATTTTAATTACAGTCCAAGATGTAACCAAATTTTACGGTTATTTACGTGTTATAGTGATGTGTGGTAGTAATAATAGTAGTGGTAGTAGTAGTATAAGTAGAAGTATTAGTATTCTGTTAAGATTAACCTTATACGAAGAAACAATATGCAATTACCAGTGGTGGATATGTATACATCACAATGGTCTGTATTAGCTAAACAAGTATGTAGCTAAGGGGTACTTTATATATGCATTAACATGAAAAGATTGTTCTCGTCTGTGGCTAGGTGTAATTCACCGGAAAACCAGTTGAACACCCATTAGTAGGAGTCCAATTGTGGTTAATTGCGCTAAAGAATTGCCAGTAATATTGAGGCATAAATCGTCGTTTACGTGAAACTTTCTGGTCAATGACATAAAAGACCACATCAAAAGGCAGTATATTTTTTATCAATTTCAAATTTGCGATAGATCCAAAGACTCGGACTATTGGGAATAGTGACTTATACTGAGAATGAGACAAAGGTGTTTAGATCATTTTGCAACAAAGACTCGTTGTCGGCGAAGACTTAGCGGAGTTTACCTAGAAACACCTGGCTGTCTTTCTACCATTCAGTGCTAAGCGGTAAATGCCAAAGACAGGAATAGAACACCAAATCGAGTTGTTGGCGACATAACATTGTTTGCCAAAGGCTCATTCGCTATTAAAGCATAAGCAAAAAATCACTATCCAAGAATTTAAGCAATTAAGGAAGGAACGAATTTTAGGCGCTCAAATTTGAACATTGCGTCTCCAACAGTTGTAGTTCCTAAATATTAACTAGAACAATAGAGGGTTTGTGGTAATAATCAAATACTGAATTCGGTAACGAGAGGTGACTGGTATCCTGTACTAACCCGTGTACTTTGTTCAGGGATATAATATGGTATGTGGCTTACACTAAGTTAGATCCACAGAAAGTGTACCATTAAGTATCTATGAAGGCAGAATCTATACTACTCACTGCAGTGTAATTTCACTGATTTGGCTCGCATGAATTCTTATGTGTGCTTTTTTGATTGAAGAATGCCAATCAGACATTCCAGTGTCTGGTAGAGGAATTTCTTTAAGACTGTCTATTCGCTAGTGTGTATATAGATGACATCATTATATGTAGTCAAACAAGGGAGGAACAGAGGTAGCAATTAAACGCCGTGTTATCTAAGTTGGAACGTTATGGGTTAATAGTCAAGCCAGAGAATAGCGAGCTTGATTGCCCAACCGTGAAATTTCTAGGACACACTATTTCAAAGGAAGGAATTAAACCCTTGAAAGATTAGTTCCAAGTGATCAAAGATATGCTAAAACTTAGAACTTTAGGCCAATGGCGTATACTTTTAGGTTTAGCTGGAATTTTTGGGTCGTTAACTCGAATTTTGGTTCGTGAACTGAGCACGATCAAGACGTTCTGGCATATTAACTTTAGCCAAGACGAAAAAGATAATTTCCGTACAGCCAAAGATCTGTTAAGCTAAATTAACAAATTAGCCTCTGTGGACTAGACTAAGTTGTTTGAGCTGGTCACAGATGCTTCTGATGTAGCCAAGGTGACAGTGCTACATCAGAAAGATAATTGTATAGTTACGCCGATAGGATTCTACAGTATAGAATTTCAAGATTGTGAAAAGCGATAAGACACGCTTCCGAAGAATTTAGTTGTGGTTTATGCTGCAGTGCTACATTTTGAGCACTAACTAGACGAACATAAATTTACTGTATTGACAGATCATAAGCTGTTGATAAGTATCCTTGGTAAGACCAACAGGCCTAATTATTCTCGTCAGGTGAATTCACAAATAACTCGACTGGCAGCTTTTAATTTCTCCATTTCTCGTTTCTCGGAAAACAAGATGTGATAGCAGATACTATTAGTAGACCATACATGTCAGACGTAGATTTGATCCGGTCGGAACCAATCGTCGGCTTTATTGTATTCGCGGTTGACTTTACACAGAAATAAGTGGAAACGCAAGTTATTGACCCTTTAGTAGTTATGATGGCTAAGAAGTCAGCGTACGCGCGCAAGAGGTTTGTAGATAAGTGGTTTCTGGGTGAAATCTTTCGGAGCCAAACTAGGCCCTCTGTTCTGTCATAATTAATGTATAAGTTTATTCAACAACTGCCTGGATTTGGTCACCTTTCCATTAAAGCAATTATCAAGTTTGTCACAGAAGATATATATGAACAATGATGTCGAAAATTATAATGATTTGTGCCAGGTGTAAAATTTGTAAAATTAGGCGACAAATTAAAACCGATGTGAAAACGATTGGTATTCCAACGGGAATATATTTCATGCGTATGCACATCGATATCGTACAAGTTCCCAAAATATCTGGTCAGCAATATCTACTTACGATTCTTTAAATCCAGTTTGCCAGCTTGATATAAACACCAATCCCATTGTATTTAACCAGTTGTCGAACAACATAACAAAACTACCGCCTGCCGCAATGCACTGGCGCATTTCGACCTTCCATGATCATCATCAGAGTACGACGGCAAACTAACTATCGCGAATCAAACCGCATTGAATATATATAGAAATCAAAGTTAGATATGTGGCTCTCACCTCTTGCAGTCTTGCATACATTGAACTTGAATGGAAATGTCGGCTGCACGATTTCTATGCAGTCACGAACATTAAATGTTTGTAGCTTTCGCCACATATACATATATAGGCAATACAATTTAACAATAATTGTTTGCGCGGGTGGTGGTAACAATTCTTTAAATCAAGTTTGCGAGCCTGAAGTAAACACCAATCCCATTCTATTTAACCAGTCGTCGAACAACATAACAAAACTACCGCCAGCGGCAACGCACTGACGCGTTTCGACCTTCCATGATCATCATCAGAGTACGACGGCAAACTGACTATCGAGGATCAAACCGCATTGCAAATAAATATAAAGCAAAATTAGATATGCGGCTTTCAGTTCTAGCAGTCTTGCATTCATTGAACTTGACTGGAAATGTCGGCTGCAGAATTTCTATGCAGTCACGAACATTAAATGTTTGCAGCTTTCGCCACATATACATATACAGTTATACATACACATATACTTCAAGCTCGCAAACTTGATTTTAAGAATTGTTGCCACCACCCGCGCAATAAATTTTTGTTAAATTTTATCTACTTACGGTGTTTGATTGTTTCAGTCGTCAGTTTGAAGCAGCAATCCTTAAAGATGTGACAGCTCATGAAGTCTTAATTGTATTATTGGATAATTGGGTGTCACGATATGATTTACCGATAAGGGAAACTAGTGATCGTGGTAGTCCTTTTATCTCTGAAATTTTTATCAGTTCATTGAATGCCATAGTGATAGAAGTGAGATAAAAATGTGCATACAAAATCAGAGGTAATGCGATGGTTGAGAGGCTGCACGGGGAACTGAAGGCTGCAGCACAATGCACTGGATGATCCAGTTGGTTACATGATTTGCCTATAGTTTTCGTGCAATGCGAAACCAGTGCAGAACACAGGAACATCCATATCAGAGCTTGTTTATGGAGAGCCACTGAGGTTACCTGGAGATCTGCTAATAGACGCTCCAAGTTGTCTCGATTGGGCCTCTTCTTAAGAAGATTGACTTTTAGGAGCACTGAAGGACAAAAAGAGTCGTTTAGCTCCAACGAAGTCAAAAAGTTATTTTCATATTTAAAGCTGGTATCACATGTACATATAACCAACCTGACAGTCAATTTTATGACTTTGTTTTATAAGTGGCCATTCGAAGCCAATCGTATGACTGATAAAAATGTACTCATAGAAGTAAATGGCACAGAAGAGTGTGTACCACAATCTAGATTGTGCCCGCTGGTCGTCAGCACTGGAATGGTAACATGAACATTGTCCGCTCTAAAGGAACAGCCATCGACTTATTTCATGTGAAGCCTCGAGTTTTGTATAACTGCGCAGTAATTTATTATTAAATTTGTTTGACGGAATGAGAGCAAGCGTGCCAGATGGGAATGGCAAGTTTCGACTTCTGAGAGAACCTTTTAAAACTGGCATCTGGGCAGATATTGCTTATCAGCCTTGATTTGCATCTAGAAGAAGGAAGAAAACGAATACAAACCGTCTTTACTAGTATTGGGCGACCTAGTGTTTTTATACAGTCCATGAATGATACAAATTACAATGTTTGCTTATTATGGTTATATGGCAGTGAATCATCAGTCACTTTTGGCTTTTGTATGGCTATGCATGATGATGATGATATAGTACTAGATCGCTGCGTTCTACAGTTTATATGGATTAATTATGATACGGAAAGACAATAAGTTATAGAACCATCATTCCACGTTCAAGTCTGATGTGTGCAATCTAACTCGTCGGCACCTAAGTCAAACCAGAAACTTTCACAAAACGCATTGTCCATGGCAACGATATCAAGCTCAACAGAGTTAAAACTTCACAGCTCCCTATCCACGCCATATGAACCAACAGTACAAGAGGCATAGAAACTATGTGCAACATCGACGTCAGTGGCACCAGTATACATAACACGTATAGGAAAGTGTCAATGACAGCTAAAGAAAAAGGAATACGTCTATTACAGTACGCCATTTTTAACAAGGTTGTGCATGTAAAGAAAGTTATTTCTTCTGACAAAAATGAATATTATTTACATTTTACAGGCTTATGTTTACAGATATGTTTACTGAGCAAACATAATACTAATTAACGTCTATTCTAAAAAGAATGCCTACCCAGTTATTTCGGTAAGCAAATAATGACAATGTTGATGTGACCTATGAAAAATTATTCAATTTTTGGTATTTTGTGACTTACATGCACGATCCCTCCGTTAAATTTATAACACACATGTAGCTTCCAAAATCAATTTTATTATTTTTATTCTTGCAATATATTACTGTCTAAACGAGTTCCTGTTCTCCTTTGTGCATATTAGAATCGTACAGGAACATGATCACAAATTCTTTTATGATTTTCATTTCAGTTAATGATCACAGTAGCAATCAGTACGATTTTGAGAAAACACATTTCTTCATAATAAATCCTATTATAATATAATGGACAATAGCAAAACGTGTACAGATACAAAGCAGAAGACCGAATGACTTAAGAAAATTAGCTTAATGAAAGATACCCAGGAGTTTAGTTGATCTAAATTTGATGACTTTTCCGTTCAAATTAGATATCCGAGACTGGCATCTCAGGGGCTCTTCTATAATAGTGACAAAAGATCCTCTATATCATACAATAATATTGCGTAATCATTTGAGTTAATTGACATAATCTTGCCGATCTAATTTATTATTTGATGGAATATGTGTGGTTTGAATCCAAATAAAGATATTCTAAAGATATTCTAAATTCTAAATTTGAAAATCTCACTACATAACCATTAACAGTTCTCTTTAGGACCAGTCACTTTAATTCCATATAAGCAATATTCGTTTTTTCTTAAATATATTGTTATCGTTAACTAAATGCAAAATTGAAATATTGCACGATTCAAAAGAAAACATCATTTTCTAAATTCATCGAATGGATTGCAAGTCAATGCCGTACGACGTTACAAAATAGTAAACAAGCCATAGATAGTAAGAGAAAGTTAATGTATGTGGTCTTTATCAGGACCCGATTTGCGTTCTCCGGAAAATGCCAAGAAATTTTAGTAGTGTTGCAGTGTATAGAAGTACTTCTAGACACTTGAGACCTCTTCTGGATAATTGGCTGGTGTTCCTTCGTATGGATGCACCGGGATAAGTAGAGTTGTGGAAACCAGAGAAGTAAGTTGCTGTTCGGAAGTTCAAAATATTCTTTTTAAAGATGTGCTGGCACACGTAGAAGTCCGATTAATAGACAATTCATTACGTATGACTAATTGTGCAGCAACAGGAAGTTTTGTGTGACTGAAGTCCACGTCACGCAATGACACAGCGTGGTAAACACAAGTCCAGAAGTCAGCGTAGTTAGGCAGTCAAGTAAAGGAAACGACAACAATCACACGTGGCAAGTAGAGCGGAAATGTCAAGTGTGTTGTATAGTAAATGCACAGTGCTTATATATTTGTGCAGGCGCAAGATCGCACGCCCTTGGTTAACGGCAAATTTCGTGTGTTTTAATTGTTACCGTGTAATTAAATTTGAATTTCATTTAGTAAATATGTCAACGAATTAATCTGAGCCGTTATATCACTTTCCTTTCTGAGAAAAAAAGGTAAAAATAAAAAAATTCCTTTCAGCGAGGCTTGATTGGTAATGTAGGGCAGAGTTCGAATCCAGTTAAGCAACTGGTTATTATTCTGCCCATAGCTAATTAAAATTTATGGTAATACCGGGCTAATACATGCTTGTTGGTTGCTTCAACAATGATATGATGCCAAATAACCACTAGTAATTGCTACACAAATTGTTAGCTGTAATGGCCGGTCATACCGCGTGAAGCGAAATAGTGTAATGTAAGAGGTTATGAGAGCTTCAGCTTGAAAATTGCAGAGTGGGTTGCCACTGAATTTGCTGGGTTTAAATTAAAACCTTAGCAGGCTGAATCGTCGTCAATGAGTTCGAATATGACCAAAGCAGCTAGTGAGTGCTCAATGTTGTGGTCATTATATTCGTATTGAGTGTGCACTGTGCAACTTTTTAAGTTGAGCTATGTATTGAAAGAGTGGCCTGTACTACGAAATCAAACCGATGACAACTTTGTGATGCTACACAATGCGTTAGCTCTAAGTAGCTAGTCAAACCAAAATAGGCAGTGTGAACTAAAGGTGTGAGTCATACATTGCAACAGTACGATGTAACAAATTATATACATATGTAAATCAAGATGCTAACGACAAAAGGTATACTCAAACATTGTAGCAGAGATGCCATAATTACGAAGAGCTGTTTAAAAATGCTACACGGTTGTTAGCTAAGAACAGCTGGTTATACCACGTGAGAAAAGTGTGTGAGAAAGGCAATGAATCATGTGGATCCATAGAGATCACTTCATGTGACAGGGTGCAAGTGTTGCGCGAAATATTAAACATTTGATACGTAGAATAACAAAAAATTAAAGAAAAAAACTATGATCAATGCGTTAAGCAAAGCAATCTATTGTTAGGTTTAGATTGTGGACAGGTAGAGCCCGAGCCGCGTGTAGAAGGTTGTATGTCGCCAGAGTTAAATGGTTCGATAAACAGTTTCAACCTGTCTATACTTACCGATATAGATGTCGCATATTGTATGATAATGAAGTATTTCGGCTGTCTGGGTAAAATCTGGTAAGGACTGCGATACTTTGGATGTCGTGGTGCAAAAGCAGCGTCGTTACGAACGAGTACTCTCTTGCAGATATGGAGCTGCGGGTAAACTAAAACTGGACGATGAGTTTGTCTCGGCTGCTGTTCAGACATGTTACCGAAATGAAGTTAAAGGCAAGAAGCTTCTACTTGTGTGTCATCCTTTGCGGGTAGTAGACGTGAGAGCTAATTAAGCAGGCGTAGATCCATGCCATACAAGAGTTGAGACGCAGACGTTTTAATACATTCACGTGTACGAGAACGCATAGCAAGTGGGACTAAAGGTAATGCATCGACCCAGTTTCCATTAGTGGACGAGGATGCCAAAGCAGCTTTGAGTTCCCTATGCATTCTTTCTACCATACCGATAGATTGATGATGGTAGGTAGTCGTCTGACGTAAGGTGCATCCAATGAACCGCAAGGTAGATTTGAAACGATCCAATGCGAAGCAAATGCCTCTATCAGTAATGACTTCGTTTGGAACAACATAATGTGCTATCCATGCAGAGATAAAACAGTTATTGACTTCGTCTGCAGAAATGGTGCCAAGAGATAAAGCCGCAGGCTATAGTAAAATTTTATCAATCATATCTAAAGGGTAATTGGAACCTTGAGTCTTTGTCAGATGAACTATGTCGAGGCGGAGGATGCCTAGGTTTGAAGTTGTTGGGAATTGTTGTAACTTAGAACGAGTGTGCCGTGTGATCTTATTTTTTTGGCAAATAGCACACTCGGAGATCCATCGTTTAGCGTTCTGCCTGAGCCTCTGACCCCAGAAACGTTCTGTAAGAAGTTATACAGTCGCTTTGCTTTGTGTGAAAAATTGAGTGAATTGAGTCTAAAACCTTTCTCTGAAGGCTGATCGGCAGAATGGGCTTGTTGAGCTGCGTACCTGTGAAGTAAACAACGAGTAAACCTTCCCAGAGTCGGCATAGGAACTAGGTGGGGTGACGAGCTGCCAATCTTTGAAAGTGAGTGTCACCGCGATGTTCTGTTCGCAAAAGGAATAGCGTTAGTGCATGTTTCCTGAGAGTTACGAGATTGATTGTGAAAGGCGAAAACGAAAGCGGTTGGAGCGAGACGTCTGGCCTGAAAAGTGCGTCTTCAATGAGGTTTCGTTCGTCTTTGACATGAAAGATGTCGAATTGTCATTTGCTCAGATGTGACAGCTGTCTTTCTACTCTGGCAGGGTACATTGCGACAGTTGAAGTCGTGTTTTGATGTACGCTAACTAATAGTGCATGATCTGTAATAAAACAACAAATCTGCTTCTGCCAATGATGCTGATGAAGTGGCGTACTGCATCGTGGATGGCGAGGAGTTCTTGACAGGAAGTGTCGTATCTGGTTTCTAATGGTTGGAGAGTACGCAAGTAAAAACTGATAGGATTCTGAAATCCGTCGATGACTTGTTCAAAAGTGGCCCCAATAGCAAACTCAGTAGCATCTGTTGTAAGTAGAAATGGTCGTTGGAAATCTGAATGTGCTAACATCGTAGCATTTGCTAACGAGTTGATGGCAAGACGGAGTAATTCCTCGTCTTCAGGTGACCAAAAATTCTGGAGTTCTTGCTAAGTCCTTTTCAATTCCGCAGGTGCCTACACGACGGATAAAGTTTTGTTGATAGGCCGGGAAGGAATTTTCGATAATAGTTAAGGGCTCATAAAATTTTCTTCAGCTCACTAATAGTCTTTGGTGACTTGATATTCTTGGTAGAATGTGCCTTCGATAGCAAATTTTGAATACCTTGTGGCGTAATACAATGCACTAGGAAATCAACGGATTTAGTTGCAATCTGCGTTTTGTCACAGTTGATCTTGAGTCCGTGGTTGGATAAGCGTGAGAGGACATTTCGTAAATGCTTGGTTCGGGCACGTACTACGCAAACCCGAAGACGAACTGGTACGGCAGGTGATGAACCCAGGTCAATGTGCAAACTGGCGCCGCCGCCAAGGTGGGCAACTGAAGACATGGCTTGCAACAATCAAATCGGACATGGAACTCCTAGGTTTACGCAATGTTTATGGTCCGCGTCACTGGGAGCGTCATTGGCCCTCTTTATGTGCCGAAATGGCTGCCAACCGCCCGGCATGGAGAGGCTTAATTCGGGATATCAATGGAGCCGACTTATCCTCTAAAAGGAGTCAGCCGCAGTAAAGTAAAGTAAAAAAAGTAAATGATTGGCATGAGATTGTAGGTCTGTAGTGAAAACCATTATGTCACCAAAATATGATATACAGTTAGCGGCGTCGTTGCAGAGTATGTTGTCCAAAAATCTATGAAATGTTTGAGTAGCACACTTGAGACCAAAAGGTCAAATTGAGTTATGACTGCTGCCTTTTCAATATTATCTGGCGCTACCGGAATTTGGTGGTAGGCTTGTCTGAGGTCAATCAGTAAGAAGAAATTGCTACCGCTGAGTGTTTCAAGTAAGGTGTTTATATTGGGAATAGGATATGCATCGGATTTTACCACTGAATTTAACTTTCGATAATCTCCTCAGGCTGTATACGATCCGTTTAATTTGAAGAACAAATGCAGTGACGACGCCCATAAACTTTTCCATGGTCTGATTATTCTCTTTTCCATTATTCTTGAAAGTTCCTCTTGGTTAATTTTAAGCTTAGCAGGGGTAGCGGTTGCTTTTTGAGTGCAATAGGTTGTCCTGCTGTGACGGTATGGCATATCGTATTGGAGACTCATAGCTCCGACTGGTTGAGATGGAACAACGACTTGTGTTCTCGAAGAGATGCTGATATCTCTGCTGAATGATGCATTGTGGTTGGCTGAATGACCCATAACTCCAAACACTCGGAGACAAGAGTCCAAAAATTTGCTCAAGTCCGGTGGAGGGTTCCAGGACCTTTTGATTGGCAAAATCAACTTTGATCTGATATTTCAACTACTTACTTACTTTACTTTACTGCGGCTGACTCCTTTTGGAGGATAAGCCGGCTCCACATTTCATGGAGTTTCTTGGGAATTTGGTACAACAGGAAATCGTGGCCTATTATATTTTGTTAGACCTTGGCGACGATGTAGTTATGAGAATACTCACGTTTTAAACCTATTTTGAGTGTGAGAAGCTCGCAACTATAAGTAGGAATGGACTCCCCTGTAACTGTTGCAAGTAAAACGCCTAGAGACATCTTCGCCATAGAATCACCCTTCAGATCTGAAACTGCTGAAACTGTGTCTATGATAAATTCTTCGCCAATTTTGAAATCTAGAAGATGCAGAAGTTCATTGGTTTGTTTGGCCCGGTCATGTAGAAAAATAAGCTGATTATTGTGAATGACATTATCAGTTATGCTGTTTATGTGGCATATTCTGCGTGAACGGAAGGAATCAACATAAACTGCAGCTGTAGGTGACGTAAAAAAGTGAAATCCGCAAGGAAGCTGTATTGCTGATGTCGCCTTGCCCGAATGCTAACTTGTCCATAATGGTGTTGTGGAGAGGTTTAGTTTGCCTCAGTACTGTGAGTTATCCCGATAAATTTACTCATAGTAGCAAGGTATTCCTTCTCTCTCCACCTCTCTCTCTCTCTCGTAAATCTCACTAATAATTTGTCTAAATTCACTTATATACTTTTTTTCACTCCTTATGGTTATATGGCAGTGAAACATTAGTCACTTGATTTTTTTTGTGGCTGGACATGATGATGATGATGATGATGGTGTTTTAATATTTGTACATTAAGAAAAGAAACTGTCTTATTTTTTATTGTGGTTATCTAAAGAAGAAAACTGACATCCATTTAATAAATTCTCCGACAATGCAGGCAATTTTGACAATTATAAAAATTCCTTTGGTGATTAAAGCGCCAACCGTTTGTAGAATATCGACTGAATGATCGAGGTTGTCTCGATTGTCGTTTATTTTGATTTAGACGGTGTTGATCTGTAGCTCTATTAACATTTGTCCTGTCTATGACGATTCTTTCAAGAATTTTAATCAAATCTTAATTAAATCTCTCCAAATTTGATAGCATAGCGTCATCAGATGAGAGACCGGCGGATGTACACTGGGCTAACTTAGAATTCAGAGCATTCATGTTTGGAAGTGACCCACAGGACATTAGAATGCCTAAAGGGACTTGATATATATACAAAAATATTTTGTAAAATATGTGCCCTATAATTTTAAAAAAATAATAACTAAGCGCTTACCAAAATCTGCTTCCACAGTTTGACACGAATGAAAAAAGGTATTGGCGATATAACTACATAAAAATTGACAAAATCTGCTTCCAAAAAATCAGAATCAAAATCTGCTTCCACAGTTTGCAACAACTTGTACGTAGTAAGGAGCAGTTTTGAACGATTTAACCAAAAAATCTGCTTTCACTGGTTAAACAAAACAAGTAAGGACAGCTAAAGAAGGCCTTTACTAAGAAATGTTCACAAACAGCGTAAATTACAGAATGGTTCGGTATGCTACCGTCGATTTTAATGTCAACCCCAAATTAATAAAAAAGAAATGCAGATTTATTTATACGTAAACATTGAGTTGTGATGCTCTATACTGTCCTTCTTGTTGTGGATTTCACTTCATTTTTCTTGTGAGGGGCAATTGATAGCACTCGTATATCGGTAAAATCTTGAATACTTTACATTTCCAGGTACTCCGAATATTCGCCGTGATTGATGGGTTTTTACTTGTTCCTTCATTTTGAAGCCCTCCATCAGCTGTTTGTCTGAAAATGACGTTGAAACAAGATTTTCCACTTATTTAAATCAAGTTTGCGAGCTTGAAGTAAACACCAATCCCATTGTATTTAACCAGGCGTCGCAAACGTTATTTAAAGAATTGTTACCACCACCCGCGCAATCAATTATTGTTCAATATTTTCCACTCTTTTTCCTAATTTTAAGGACTTCATTTCCAATCCCATTTTCAGGGTTGACACCATACGCACAGGAACACAACTTGTGGTAAATGTGGTATCCTCATTCAAAACAGATCTATTTATATTTATTTTCATTTCTAAAGTATATTTTTATTGGTAACCGATTTAGAAAAGCAAAATGAAGATAAGCACAGAACTCTGGTTGTCTCAGATTCTAGAATTCGTTGAAAAATTTGGACATTTGTAACAAAATACAACATAAGAACTGTGTCAAGACAATCATTTACAATAGACAATAAGCTACCAAAACAGAAATAAAATATAGAACCGCTCAACACATCATGGGTTTATGAGATACGATGCAAAGATGGCAAACTCATGTTTATAGGTGAAACCATGCGTCCAATAAAGGTACGTAGAGTTAAACAAAAAACTGCATGTAAATATGGACCTAGTCATAGATCAGAGCTAGCCAGGTCGTCAGATAAACTGAGATGGCTGTAAACAGATTGCACTATGTAACCAAAATATATTAAACAGGTTGATAAAGGAATGAATTGGAATAAAATCATGAATGAACGTCATGAATTTGACACCATTAGGCCCCATATTTAATGAGGCCTTCTCGAATGGAAGTAAACGTAGATTGGAGAATTCAGAGCTAATAATAAATCCAACTAAGAGACAGCGACTATGAATTTGAGAAGTATACTGAAAAATTTAAATGGAGTACGATAGAGGTAATTTGGCTCTTATTGTAATGAATCGTGTGCATTCGTGGGAACTTACATAGTTACTTATATGATAACTTAGATATATGTAACTATATATGTATATATATGCATTTATATAAATTTATTCATATATGGAAATGTATATATTTAAATAATATCTCGGAGGACCTCACATGTTTGCTTATATGTTTATTTAGATATGCAGATTATACTTACTTTACTTTACTTTACTGCGGCTGATTCCTTTTAGAGGATAAGCCGGCTCCATGGAGTTTCTTGGGAATTTGCAGATTATATATATTTATATATATATATATGATAAATATTTTCGATTTATTTAAAATGTGAGAGAAATTTACATGATTACATATATGTTTATCTAAATATGCATAACAAATATATACATATATACATATTATGCAGAGACATATATATAAATGATTCTAAATATTCATATAAGATGTGAGGGGAACTCACATGGTTGCTTATGTGGATTGAGATATTCATTATATTGTAGGAAATTTTGTAGCTAATGTAAGAGGTTTTGCGGAGGTAGCTATCTAGGCAAACAATTAAACAATAATTGATTGCGCGGTTTGTGGTAACAATTCTTTAAATCAAGTTTGCGAGCTTGAGTTAAACACCAATCCCATTGTATTTAACAAGTCGTCGAACAACATAACAACACTACCGCCAGCTGCAACACACTGACGCGTTTCGACCTTCCATGATCATCATCAGAGTACGACGGCAAAATGACTATCGAGGATCAAACCGCATTGAATCTATATGGAAATCAAATTTAGATATACGGCTATCACATCTAGCGGTTTTGCATACATTGAACTCGACTGGAAATGTCGGCTGCACAATTTCTATGCAGTCACGAACATTAACTGTTTGCAGCTTTCGCCACATATACATATATAGGCAATACAATTTAACAATAATTGATTGCGCGGGTGGTGGTAACAATTCTTTAAATCAAGTTTGCGAGCTTGAAGTAAACACCAATCCCATTGTATTTAACCAGTCGTCGAACAACATAACAAAACTACCGCCAGCTGCAACGTACTGACGCGTTTCGACCTTCCATGATCATCATAAGAGTACGACGGCAAACTGACTATCGAGGATCAAACCGCATTGAATATATATGGAAATCAAATTTAGATATGCGGTTCTCACCGCTAGTAGTCTCGCATGCATTGAACTTGACTGGAAATGTCGGCTGCACAATTTCTATGCAGTCACGAACATTAACTGTTTGCAGCTTTAGTGATGCTATACCATTCCTACATATGCCTGGTAGCTGTTGTTCAGAACCGTGCTTATGATTAGTCCCCGACCTTTTTCCGATGGGTGATGTGAGAAGGCTAAGTCGAATCATCATACGTATATTGTACACAATGTTGCAAAGCAAAAACAAAATTTGCTGTTATTCTAAATTGACCGTGCTCTAGACGGCAACAAAACGATATATTGTCAACACAATAATTATTAGGTACACAAACGTCTGAATCATGATGAATACATGTAAATAATTGAAAATATATGATGATATAAATAAAGTCACTGGTAAATATTGTCACTGATAATTGATGGATAAAAATCGTGTAAAAACACTGTTTGCTAGGTTTTTAAATTATTTAATTATAATAATCCATTGTACTCTGATGTTCTGATACGTAGAATCATATACGAACAGTCATTAATTGTATAAACTGAAAATAATTCAAAGAAGAAGAATAATCCACAAGGGCACTATAATCCACTGCATGTTCCCTGCGTATTGTGCGCGGATGTACATATATATTAAACAAAACCCTATTAATTACAATTAAAATTGCAGTTCAAGAAATCTGAATTAAAACCTCTTGAAACTAACGGAGATTGTTTCTAAAATCACAGTTAAGAGAAATATTGTGTAAAAACAGAGTTAGATTATTTGACCTTAAAGAGCACTATATTGGTCAAAATTGAACATCGTTGGGTTGTAACGCGGAGCCGCGTGTTACATACACTCCCTCGACAATGAAAATTAGTACACAATGAAGGAGGCTAAACTTACAGGAGGTGTTCTGGCTTTGTCCTGATGTTGGCTCTGTCGACACTGATTCTGGTTACTCTATATCTCGCGGCGGCGTGACGGCGTCAGTTGGCTCGGTTGTCGGTGAGATGACGAGCGTCAGTCCGTGGTCAGCAAAACTGTCTGGAGGCGGAGTCATCGTTTCTTCATCGCCAGATAGGTCAACTTCGCGGAACAGCGGGTCATTTGGATCAACGTCGGCCGGGAATAATCTGTGTTTGTAGACAGCTTCAGCTTTGCCATTAATCTCGAAAATGATGTGATTCTGACGTCGATCTAACATACGATAAGGACCGCGCTTCGGTTTGGCTAGAATCCTGTTATCCATGTAGTTGTTGACGAAGATCCATTTGCAGCTATCAAAATCTTTGCGTTTATATATTGGACCATGTTGCTGACGTTTAGGACAGATCGGCCGATTCTGAGCATTATACTATAGGTTACTGCGAAGTGGAAACAGAAATGCCGGATCGTTCATCGTTATCGCCGTTTCAGAGCATGATCGGACTAGTTCGCCAGGAAGCCGTAGACATTCGCCAAAAACCATTTCAGCGGAGCTACATTTGAATGGCTCTCGAGGTCTTGCACGCATTGATAGGAGTACTTTCGATAAAGCCGCAAGCCAATTTTCTTCTGGGCTGGCCTTGAGGGCCGCTTTCAGTTCCCGGTGAGGCTTTTCGAAGAAACCATTTGCTCTTGGATTGCAAGCCGCGGTCACGGAGTTTTTGACACTATAACATTTCAGTAGGGCTGCGAAATCTTTACCCAGGAACTGTGCGCCACGATCGGTTGTCACTTCAGCTGGGGCACCAAACTGAGCTAACTAATTGAGCTCTAAAGCATAACTGGCATTGTCTTGCTTCATTTCTGGCAGTGGAATGGCCTCATACCATCGAGTGGAGCAATTCCGTATTAAAAGTAAATATCGTATATTGTTCACGGCAGGTAAGGTTACCAGATCAACGTGTATGTGCGGACTTTGGGCACTTGGATGACTTGTGACGCCGTTTTAGTGTGTCTGGTCACTTTGCATTTCTGACATTCTAGACATTGTTTTGACTACTTATTGACATCTCGCCGCATGCCAGGCCAAAAATACGTTCTGGATAGAATTTCCACTGAGGCTTCACCAGATGGATAGCTCATTGAATGGTAAACCTCGAAGATCTTGTGACGGAGTTTTTCAAGTATAAACAGCCGAGGGCCCACACCAGTTATTTCACACTGCAGCAGAGTTCCATCATAATCAAATGTTTTCAGTTGATTGACATCAAATATCCAAAGTGATGGATCATCTTGCTGAGCTGTTTGCAATTCCTGCGTGCTTATAGGTGAAGAACACAGGATAAAGGCACAGAGTTCTGCCGGACGGCTTAGGGAGTCTGCGACCACGTTTTCTGATCCTTTGACATGAGTAACTTCATATTCATACTCGTGTATTCGTGTAAGTTGTGAGTTGACCCGTCGTGAATATAAATACTCTTTCGGTGTAGATATTGAACTTTCGGCCATACAGATAGTTGTGGAAGTGTAGGATCGACCGGTAGATTGCGAGTAACTCTTTCTCTAAGGTATCATATCGCGTCTCGCGAGGTTGTAATTTTTGCGAGTAGAACGCGATAGGTCAATGTATGCCTATGATTGACTGTTAAAGTACTGCGCCTATGGCAACGTCGGATGCGTCAGTGATCAATACAAAAGGTTGAGACCAATCAGAAGAATGTAGCATGGTAGCTTTGAATAAGGCCCTTTTGGCATCCTCGTTAGCTTGCATGTCCTCCACGTTGAGCTGAATCAGTTTTGATTTCTTGATAAAACGGCTCTCTGGCACGAGATATTTGTAAAAAGGTGCCAGAATCTTGGCAAGGCAAGGTACGAATCGAGAGAAGTAGGTCACCTTGCCCAAGAATCGTCGTAACGCTCGAACGGTGGTTGGAGGCTGTAGATCTTAAATAGCACAAACCTTAGCAGGTATAGGTGTCATGCCTTTCTCGGAAATTTGATGACCGAGGAATTCAATTGATTTTTGTGCAAAGACACATTTGTTGCCATGAAGCCGGAGGCCATAGTCTGCTAGACGTGCGAGTAGAATGTCAATATGCTGCATATGTTCGGACATTGAGTTGGAGAATACCAGGATGTCGTCTAAGTAGGGAATTACAAATGGTAGACCATCTAGTATTTCGTCCATAACGCGTTGAAATGTTTGAGATGCGTTCTTAAGACCGAAAGGCATATAATGATATTCGTGAGTGCCACCTCCGGTGAATCTGAGTGCAGTATAGGATACGGAGTCTTTGTCCATCGGTACTTGATAGTAGGCTTTCACTAGGTCGAGTTTTGAGTACACAGCATGACCGATAGCGGATCTGAGTAGGTCAGCTGGATTTGGCAGGATGTACGAATCAGACTGTGTGCAAGAATTGAGAATACGATAATCCCCGCACACCCTGAATGTTCCTGGTTCACTCTTTGGTACTACTACCACAGGCGACGCAAATGGTGAGCTGGATCGTGTACAGATGCCTTGTTGACGTAGCATGGCGAATTCTTGCTCGGCGGCCTTATGTTTGTGTGGTGCCAATAGACGTGCTCTTGGAGGATGAGGAAGTGGCTTTGATAAGATGATACGATGGGCTGTGATGGCACGCTTCCTCCTGAGATCGGGCAAAAAGGAGATAGGTTTGGAGATCTCTTCATGTCGTTTCAGAACATCGTCCAGTTGTGGAACATGAGGAATTAGCAGTATGGATGAGACTGCTTCGGCGCGAGTCGTGTGTTTTAGCGCTGATGAAAGCAACTGATTGTCTGCAGTGCGTATCTCTCGTGTTTTTGGACGAATGGTAAGGTCGAAGTTTTCGAGAAAGTCACGCCCAATTATGTTTCTTGTCGTATTGGCAATGATGAAAGGATAATTGAAACATCTTTTTGAGATGAAGAACGAGATGGTGTGTACTCGTACCCCAAACGTCGCTATATTGGAGCCATTGGCGCCGATAAGATTGCTGATGTCGACTGGGTGGGTAGGTTCGAAATAATTGTGGCGTAGTAAGCTTACATCTAGTCCAGTGTTTATGAGAAATAATTCGCCAGAATTTGCGTCACGGATGAGAAAAGATGTCGATAGTGGCAACTGACGATGGGACTGGTTGCTGGCATTTGGGCGTTTGAAGCATGACTTGACTGCAGCCGTCGCTGTAAATACAATGGTTTTATTGCGCTCTACCCCGAAAGCAACGTGCTTCGAGCCATCAGACGTGGAGTGGCCAACGATCTTGGGGTAATCAGCCTCTACTACCTCAGAGGAGGCTGACCTCAGCAGTTTTCCGAACCTTCCATGTGCGGATCCTCCTGAGTTGTAGAAGATGACCGCTCCCACTTGAACGTCGCGTCTGTGCGCGGGAATGTGTAGCCGTTTCTGAGGCAATAGCGTGTGAAGTGGCCATAGCTGCGGTGATTCGGACACCACTCCGCCGGTAACTGTGGAACTTTGGCCCGGCCTCTCAACGTCGACCTCTTGGCGCTATTCAGGGAGGATGGTCGACCCTGGTCGCGTCTATTATGGGCGGCATCGACTAAAGCCGAATTTGGCCTGACAGTAAGGTTCTCGAACAGGTTGATGAGGCGCTCATTTTTGACATTTGTTCCGGCTGATTATGCAGTGAATTGTGATTCGGTCAGTCGTGAGGTGATGTAACCTTTCTCTGGGGTAGGTGAGCTGTAGTGGTGTTTCTTCCACCACTTGTCTAGACGTGCCGGCAGAATGTCGTCTTACACTTCGACGGATTTGTGCAGGAGCGTGGCCATCTCTTGGAATGCCGGAGGGAGCTTCTCTATGAATAGTCACATTAAGATTTTCTTGAGCAGGTTGAATTCCTAGGCTTTCTGCTCCATCTTCATAAATAGCTCAGAAGGCGTGCAGCTACCTAGGGACATCTTGTTCATCAATTCTGTAAGCCTGTCTTACCGGTCTGGTTTCAAGTGCTGCTTGACGACGCGTTGCAGACTCTGCAATGTCATGCGAACATGTTCTCTCAGTGTATTGATGCAGGATGTCTTTAAGTCCGCGTCTGAAAGACATTGGGATTGTCTCCCAAGCCCTCAAAAATATTGAAACCTCGTCTGTTATACTGGACCCCTTGGCCAATAAAGTAACATCGTGGATCCACTCGTCAAGGTAGTCTGGATCAAATTGACATATTTTGTACTGTGTTCATGTTTTGGTGCTTCCTGTTGCTGAGCTCACCATCGGGCTTCCTGCATTTCCTGAACTAGACGTCATCTTATGTCCGTGAGTGTTGTCGAGAATAGATGACAGTGTTACATCGTCCTCACCCGTCGTCGTGCGGATGTCTTCGAGCATTGTGATCTCGAGAGGATGTTTGGCTGTGCTTTGTGTCTTAGGATTTACTTTCTTTTGTAGCATTCATCCAAAGTGCTTGAAGTTCTTAAAAGCTAGATGCTGATTAATTCTTTATTGGCTGTGAGTTCGACGAAACGGGGCACCATTTATGTAGGAGGTTTTGTAGCTAATGTAAGAGGTTTTGCGGGGTAGCTATCTATTTAATGATGCTACACCATTCCTACATATGCCTGGTAGCTGCTGTTGAGATTCGTGCTTATGATTAGTCCCCGACCTTTTTCCGATGGGTGATGTGAGAAGGCCAAGTCGAATCATCATCCGAATATTGTACATAAGGTTGCATAGCAAAAACAAAATTCATTGTTAGTCCACAATGACCGTGATCTAGACGGCAACAAAATGATATACTGTCAACACAAGTAATTATCGTGTACACAATCGTGATAATTATATGTAAATGATTGAAAATATATGATAATATAAATAAAGTCACTGGTAAATATTGTCACTGATAATTGATGGATAAAAATCGTGTACAGTCTTGAAAAAATATCACAAATAATTATTCCACGGTTTGCTAGGTTTTTAAATTATTTATTTATAATAATCCATTGTTTTCTTATGTTCTGATACGTAGAATCTTATACAACAGTCATTAATTTTATAAACTGGGAATAATTCAAAGAAGAAGAATAATCCACAAAGGCATTATAATCCACCCTATTAATTACAATTAAAATTGCAGTTCAATAAATCTCAATTAAAACTGCTTGAAACAAACAGAGATTTTTTCTAAAATCACAGTTAAGAGAAATATTGTAAAAAACAGAGTTAGATTATTTGACCTTAAAGAGCACTATATTTGTCAAAATTGAACATCGTTGGGTTGTAACGCGGAGCCGCGTGTTACAATATATATATATATATATATATATATATATATATATATATATATATATATATATATATATATATATATATATTGTGTAGAGGTGTATATGAATGGGCATTTATATATTCATATAAAATGTGGGTATAAATAATAATATACTATACGCTCAGGGCATTTGTAGGTACTTGAATTTCAAAAAGTTTCATTTTATTGTTTATAAATATATATATAGAGAGGCCTATATATACATAGACATAAAAATAGATATTTAAATATTAAAAAATGCCTTGACTGATATAATTTATTCGTTGAGTGACTCAGTGTTGCTTACCTGATTATCGGTTTGCATCCGCTGTCTTCCTGATTTTTTCTCCAGAATTTTCGATTACCGGATACGGTTATCTTTTTCAATGGAAAGCTCAACATAGTAAGTTGACAATCAATATGTCAAGTGGAAATTTTAGTTTAAACTGCCCCATTTATACTTGTTGTTAGGTCTCTTAGGCATAAAATGCTAGGAAAGTGTATATCTTAAGAGATCTAACAACAAGTATAAATGGGGCAGTTTAAACTAATATTTCCACTTGACATATTGATTGTCAACTTATTATGTTGAGCTTTCCATTAAAAAAGATAACCGTATCCGGTAATCGAAAAATCTGGAGAAAAAATCAGGAAGCCAGCAGATGCAAACAAATCGGATCGCAATCCGATAATCAGGTAAATGATCTATTCCCTGTCGCGCAACATGTTTCTTTTAAATTTGTGTTGCTTGTATGATATTTATACTATGTATGGTGTATACACGTGTATATATGTATATGAATGATATATAGATATTTATAAGAGATGTGGGAAGAACCCACATGGTTGCTTATATGCTTATCTATATATGCATAAGATATAGCGTGTGGACGTATATATAAATGGATACATATAAGATGCGGGTATTTATAAATATAAATAAATATATTGTACGAGGTTTTGTAGTTAATGTAAGAGTTTCTGTGGGCTAGTTGTCTATTTAATGAGGTTATGCCCTCCTACCTAATATCTGATAGATGTTATTACGATTCGCGTTCATGATTAATCCCTGGCCCTTTCCCGAATGGTGATTTGAGAAAGCTCAGACAAATATCAATGTTTTATTGAACATAATGTTGCAAAGCAACGACAGAATTCGTAAAAAAGTAGTCACAATATGCACAAAATATAAATACAAATTTTGCGATGTCACAGTAATCAACTGTATCCTAGGCTTTGATTGTTAAATCACATATGTCCACTGACTTGTAGGGTTTCGGATAAATGATTGAGAAATACACAAAATATAAATCCATAAAGTCTTAATTGGACTGTTAGCGATTATGTAAAAAGGTTAGATCACACAAAATATATAAATCCTGACTTTGAGCGTTAAGTCACATAAATCCACTGCATGTCACCGGAGTATTGCGCGCGGGTGTGTCGTTTTATTAAACAAAACCTTATTAAATACAATTTGTAACGACACAATGCAATTCGCCTACATATTGCGTAAATTAAACTCAATTCAATTTACGCTGCAACAATGAGACAAAAGCTAAATTTGCCGTTAACCAATGGTGTGCGAGCAGCCAATCAAAGTTATTTAAGCACGGTGAATTTACCATGCAAGTCAGTTGTCGCGTTTGCCTTCTGCTGTGCGTTTCTCCTACGTGCTGTCTGCTATTGTCACCTACGCTGATTTTTGGGCTTGCTTCACACACATTGGCAATTTCAATCACGCCAATCTTGTTGCTGTACAACTAGAGAGACAAGCCAGTTACTGCAGAACTTCAACGAGTTTACTCAGCGGGATTTCAACGCCACAACAGAAGGAACCACAACTCAAGTCAACTAGAGCTGGTCTCAAGTGTCTAGGAGTACTTCTGGACACTGCTACACTAACTGACCTTCTCGACATTTGCCAGAGAACGCAAGACCGGTCCTGTTAAGGGCCCCCAACAGTACTAACTTACCCATCCTGACACCAAAACTGACTTTGTAACGTCGTACGGCATTTACTTGAAACTGTGGCGTTTAAAAAATTGGCGACCGCGCCACGCTACTGAGTTCCGTACTGTTTTTTAGTCATCAGAAATCTTTTGGTATAAATACAATTGGCTGTGTTTCTATTTCATTTTTTTGGAGTACAGTAAATTTACATTTGCGTATATATTTTATTTTGGTTGTTAATCTCCATAAAGTCGAGGTCTTCTGGGGAATTTTGCTGGGTATATATTTTTATAAGGAAGGTTTTCTATTCAATAATTTTCCTATGTACAAAACTGTACATCTTGGTGATCTGTGAATGAACATTGACTGTACGAAATAGTAGAACTAACGTGTTTTTTAAGGAACTAATTTTATCTGTTTTACTGCGCTCATCTCTCGACAGATTCAACTGCGGAAGATTCTGTTTCAACTGTGGAAGCTGTTAGTGGGTAAGCGTTATGTTTAAAGTCTTTTTATATATTTTCTCTTGTTTATAAATTTATGCTTTTAAGATCCCGTATGAATATTAGAATGCCAGGTCCAACATTAGATATAGATGTTCCTGTTTGGGATAGAGATAGCGAACTATTCTTTATACGCGTAGACTCCGCTTCCAGATTATGGCAGTCATCAAAAATTGTCAAATTTTTAGCTAAACTACCTTCTGAATTGCAGCGATGGATTTATCCGAAGCTTTAGACCATTTGGAAGCTGCTTAATCTCATTTTAGGCCTACAAAATGAAGTAAAATCTGTGCTGGGTCCCACAGAAACCGAACAGATAATAAATAAATACTCGCATCTAGACATGCCAAACCTTGGCCCCATCGAAATTTTGAGAAAATTACGGGAACGTTGGTATAAAACCAATATTTCTGACCATGAAACTAAGGTTTTTTTATTAACAATTTTCCACAATCACTAACATTATTCGCCAGACAGCTCGACCACACTCTCTCTATAGATGATTTATCTGAGAGATGTGAGTTAGAATTAAGGGTGTTGGAACCTAAGTTGAATCCATCATCCTTTTGTCCGCCCCCGCAGGATGATATGCTCTCCTCTTTAAAGAGGACAGTAGCGAACATAGCCAAAGTTCTAGAAAGATTGGCCATAGCGAAATCCGAGCTAAATCAGGTGAATGCTCGACCAAAGTTCATACCCAAAACACATAACGGTAGGCGGCGATCAAGATCCCCGCAATCCTTTAACAGATATGCCCGAAAAACTGGTGCTATAATCACCAGAAGTTATTTTATTCATGCCAAGTCTGTTTCTGTCGTTCCAAAGAATTTCCGAATGTATGTCAATTTCCACAGTTGACGGGAGAGACAACAAAAAACAGACGCGGTGGTACATCAGGATCGGGAAACGTATGACGCAGAAAGTAGAAGACCGTACTTTCTGTGCATCAAAGGCATCAACGGCATCACAGGGAAGAAATCACTTATAATCCGACATTCCTGTCGAATCTTTTCGTCCACGCCAAATTTGCCACATAGATAGCTAAACGGACAATGTCAGTCCCAATCACCAGCCTACTTGTTTGCATGAACCGGCCAAACAGCCCAACGAACTTCTGCACCTCTTTGATTTCAGAACTG